>PVJA010012779.1:0-21685 GCA_004027025.1 Myocastor coypus
TTTTTTTTCTAAGCAACATCAATAGGGAGGTGGGTCATGCCCACACACTGTACTCTGTAGAACAATTGTGAGGACAATATGCAATATGTCAACTTTCGAAGAAAAGAAAGGGGAAAAGAAAAAAAAAATAGTAATGTTGATTTAGAAGGGTTAATGTTTAATTGTTTGATCAGTCTTATATATCTATATGTATTAATCTAAACTGATCTGATGGGGCCCGGCGGGATGACTCAGTGGTCTAAAGCGCCTGCTTGGGAAAGCTTAGGCGGCTTCAGGGACCTCAGTTCGATCCCCGACACCGCATGCTGTGTCAGACCTGCCCTTGGGGTGGGCTGAGCTGGCCATAAAAATGAGTGAATAAACAAAGGTTCTGAAACAAGAAAAAAATAAATAAATAAAATTAAGTTAAAAAAAAGAAAAAAAAACTGATCTGATGATGAAAATATGTAATATAACCCGTATTAAATTTAAACAATAAAAAAAAATTAAAAAAAAAATTGTTGAGTTGAAAATTATTGCATTGAATTTAATTCGAGATGTGCAAAGTAGAAAGCAAACACAATTTGATCAGTGCCCTAACAAGACCCTCTCGACTTTTTTCCTTTCCTTTGTTTGTCATGCTGCAGCTAATTGTTTATAGACCGCCCTCAGCCCAGTTTCAAGGATGGGCCTGAATTGGCCTAAGTCAGAGACTGAAAAACTTTCTATAAAGGACCAGTGTGTGAAGATCCTAATTATTTCCCTTGAGCTATAGCAGTCATGAAAGCATAAATAATAACACTTAGCTTATTCAGTAACCCAGGAAATCTTCAGATCTAAAATTTGAAGGTCCGGGGACACCCATGTGGGACTCCCCAACCCCCATCTCTCTCTCTCGGACAGGAGCTTTCTTTTTCTCAACAAATATGTTCTGCTCACTAAAAAAAAAAAAAAAAAAAAGAATAAAATTTTCAGGTCTATCTTACTTATTTCATGGAAATCTGTTACTTTTGTGTAAGGAAAAAAGGAGGACTTGATTCTTAAATTTGACTCATACTTGGAAAAACCTCTATCTAGAAAAACAGGCATCCCAAGGGTCTGTGACAGGACTGATTCTTGCTTAAAACTAAATTCCACTGCTACAATGGCCAGTGCAGGCCTTTCGTGCACGGGAGATCCTTCCTCTGCTAAAGGGCTTCATGGGAGATGTGGTCAGTCAGCTGAAGACAATGGATGTTCTCCTATCTTTCTGGAATAAATATATCTGTGACTGAAGCAGGAAGCTATGGCTGCTGCCAGCAGTGAATGTACTCCAATAAGGGATTCCAAATCTGAAAGTAATGAATGTTCAGACATGGAAAAGATGGGGGAAAAGAACTGAAGAATCAGACATTGGGAACTCAAACTCTACTTCAACAATGCTCCCAAGGTTGTCCTCCTTCTCAGTTTCTTGATTAAATATTGTACTGTTCAGCCAGTATGAGATTGAGAGTACCTGTAACTGAAGGATTCCAACTTTTATAGACCTTCATGTACTTGCAGGTGTATGTTCTTCAAAAGAATTGCAAATGTCAGAGGCTCTGAAGAGAAAGAAGAGGAACTGGAAAAGTTGTCCTATATGATGACACTTTAGGCAAATTCTTTAGATTCTTCTAGAAGAGATGGAAGACCAAAACCATTCTGATAAAATGTTCACAGATAGAAAGTAGTGGGTTGGTTTTGTGGATGGTGAAATACTGAACTATCGTGGAAGCACAGGACTTCCAGGGAAAGGCAGAGGGGAATCGTTCTCAGTTGTGCTGGGGAGTCTGAGAGATGCCTGAGAGGAGAACCTGAAGGTGAATACCGGCGCCTGAAAGTGGAGTTAGGATTTCCAGTGGGACACAGAGAAGGTCACAGTTTCTCCTGTGTAGTGAGCTGATAGTGACAGTTACTCAGGAAGATGATGTGGATTCCAAGTTGTGTTAGCCACAGGGTACCAACCTACCCATTGCACACTTTAGACCTGGGAACCAAGAAATACAACCAAATACAAACATTTATCCCTTAGGACCCTTTTGTGGGAAAATATTGATATATTTATTGCGGGTGTTGGTAAACCACTTGTAGGGGTGTGGGGACGACGCTTCCAGAAGGCTGTTCAAGTGGTGGGAGATGACCATGGCATTTCCTTCAGTAACACGGACTTGTTAACTGCAGGGCATCTGCCTTTCCCAAGTTCTGTGTTCACTTTGGGGCCATAGCTAACTTGTGCCTCTATGGCAGAAACTCAGATTACTTCCACCAGCTTATCTTTGTCCTTTCCCTACTAACCTTTAATCTTTCTTCTCAGCAATGATCAGCCACGTGTAAAGCCAATAATACACGTAAGGAGCACCAAATTATCAGTTTCATTTGCCCTCAGGCCTCAATGCAACCTTAGCTCCAGTACATACTGAAGGGACGCTCATTTTCTTTGTTCTTTTTTCTTTCCTTTTTTTTCTCTCTCTCTCTTTTTTTTTTTTTTTTTTTTTTTTTTTTTTTTTTTTTTTTTTTTTTTTTTTTTTTTTTTTTTTTTTTTTTTTTTTTTTTTTTTTGGCTTTTTGAGTCAGGATCTCACTGTACAATTCTGGCTGGCGTTGAGCTCACTTTTGTAGCCCAGGCTGGTCTCAAACTCACACCAATCCTCCTGCCTCAGCCTCCCAAGTGCTGGGATTACAGGCGTGCGCCACCATGCCCAGCTTCAGAGATGCTCATTTTCAATAGAAACCATCTTACAGTCCAGATGCAATGGGCAATCGTGAACAAACAAAAAAAGAATCCCAGTGTGTTTGGTGGCATGGTACGGATGGCTGTAAATCTGGTCAGTGTGGACACTCACTCAGGTGAGAGGAACTCAGAGATCACCAAACTCATTCCCTGCCCTGAGGACCTGTGTTACTTTTTTTCTGTACCCCATGTTCCTCTAAGTGAATCTTATTCTTTTCCATTCTCCGCAGCCTTCTGCAATATTCTACTTTTTTTTTTTTTTTTTTTTTTTTTTTTTTTTTTTTTTTTTTTTTTTTTTTTTTTTTTTTTTTTTTTTTTTTTTTTTTTTTTTTTTTTTTTTTTTTTTTTGAGAGACCAGGGTTCGAACTCATGACCTTGCACTTGCCAGGCAGGAACTTGTACCATGGAGCTATCTTTCCAGGTTGTTGTAATGTTCTGTGTCGGTGCCGAAAGAAACGATGAAAAGACCTGAAGAAGAGGACTCACTGAAATCTCTCTCTCTCTCTCTCTCTCTCTCTCTCTCTCTCTCTCTCTCTCAGTGAGCCCAGAACTCTGGAAGCATCTTCTTTTTATTTAGGTCCCACAATAGAAGATTTACAGGGAGGAGAGGGGATCACCAAGGTCTTAAGTAAGGGTGGAGGTATCAGTCAGGATTAAGGTGTTACACCTTTTTTAGATCCTATTACAACCCACCCTAAACTTTGTTTATTGTTCTTTGCTTCTTTAAGATGCCAGTTTCTAATCTCTACACCAGGCCCTGTGCCACAATTACACCTGACTGTGAGCTCAAAAACTGTGGTGAGACAAAGCCTGGGGTTAGTTCTCCATTTCAGTTGCCTTAATTTGCTCCTAATTAAATGTTTTGCTAGACGACTGCCTTTGATGAACAATGAGATTATATTAATTATTGGTGCCTTGGGTCTTTTAGGACAATAGCTCTCATCTTTTGGGTATTACAATTACCCAAGAGCCTTTATTGACACTCAGGTCAACAGCTCCCTAGACATCCTGATTTAATTAGGTGCAGGTAAGATCAAAGTTCCCCTAGGTGGTTCTCACAAGCAGTCTTGATTTTGAAGTCCTTGGCTAGACATGTATTCTGTATTCTCAAGAAGACTTTTGGAACCAGTTTGCTAGTTTCCAGCATCCCTCTGACCAGGTGGTTTTGTTCTTATTATGTCCAAGGCATGGCTGAGAACTGAGGCACACTTTGTGTCTCACCCTTCTGCCTGTCACCCTCTGGGTTCCGTGCCAGGTTCCTTGAATGAAGAGAGGCTGAGGGAACTTAGGTGGCATCTGAGGAGCGAATGGAAGCTGCGGAGAGTTTCCCTGTACAGCGCTGCTGCCCCACACAGTACTCAGAGATTTTCACAAGACCCAAAGCCAAGGGAAGACAGCACGAGCTAATAGCTCTTCATGAACGTCAGAAAGGAAAGCTATTGAAATAAGCGCTTCCTGGAGCCAGGGGAAAGATGAAGGTATAAGAAATAAGAACTCTGGTGGAAAGGTAGGTAAAGTTTTACATTGTATGACAACACTCTCCTTTAGATCCCAAGGGCCATATATTTTTAGAGGTCTGATTATTTTCCATGCTTCATATTTTAAAGATAGCCATCTAAAATTAAACTTGATGACAAATTTGCTGATTGTAAGCTCATCTTGTGAAGGAAATACTCTCTACTTGCAGAAGGAATTGTGTTTCTCTTGTTTACTAGCCCCAAACTTCCCCCGTCTTATTCTTTTTTTTTTTCCCCACTCACTTTTTAGACAATCACCCTAGGCTCAGTTGCAGGGTGTCCCTCATTTGTGTGGGTTTTTCCTTTCTCTTCTCTGTCATATTCCCATTTTTTCTATGCATATAAACAGTCATAATGCTAACAGTGTCCATGGCTGATTATATAAAGTAAAGCACAGTGGTCATTTTATAAATCATGTGTCAGATTAAGCACAACTGGCCTGATGTTTCTTTCTTTTTTTTTGGTGGGACCAGGGTTCAAACTCACGACCTTGCACTTGCCAGGCAGGCACTTGTGCCACGGAGCTATCTCCCTGGCCCCTGATGTTTCTTTCAGTTGGCATTTTATTTTCATTCCCAGATTTCTCCTGCTTGAATGTTGCCATTCACAACACTGCTTTTGAGTAGAACTCTCCCAGGACAGTTTTATGAAATCCATAGAATATGCATATTTTGTTTCAAATTTGTATCAAGCGCCTAAGAAGGGTAACACCTGAGTCCTTTATACACCTAGGTCAAGTAAAGAAGTGCATCATGATTCATTATTTCTTGCAATTAAGTATTATTAGTTACTGTCGACCATCCACCTAATAAATATTTATTATCTTAAAGTTTTCTTTTCTTATATTTATGCTCTCAAATTCATTTCCTTTTCCAACCACATGAACTCATTCTAATGTTTTATACATATTCCTCTGTTTATATATTCTCGAAATATCTGTCTTTCTGTTTTGGATATAAAGAGATTTGTTTGTTTATTTATTTTTATGGCCGGCTCAGCCTGCCCTGAGGGCCGGGCTGGCGCAGCATGTGGTGCCAGGGAATCGAACTGCGGTCCCTGCAGCCACCTGCAGGCACTTTAGACCACTGAGTCATCCTGCTGGGCTCGGATATACAGAGATTTGATTTAATTTTTAATTTACTTCATAGATTGTTATGTGATTTTATTTCTGCAAGAGCACTTTTTTCCTGAAAAGTTACTGTTGGTGATTGTCTCAGTTACTATTTACTCATTGCTGGGACAAAATACCTGACACCCAAAATTAAGGAAGGAAAGGTTCATTTAGCTCCTAGTTTATGGACGTTTCAGCCTAGGCTTGGCTCTCTCCCGGGCAGAGTGGCACATAGCAGAGCGCTGCAGTTCATGGCAGCAGCAAACAGTGAAGAGCAGGGAAGGGCAGCAGCTATGGCTTCTAGCCAGCCTCTCTCCCCTCCTTAGGTTATAAAAAGCTCCCCTGTGGCTGGGGGTGTAGAACTCACACAATGTCCTGGCCCTCCTCTTGCACAGGGTGAGGAGATTTACAAACTAAGAATCCTGGCTGTCTGCTGACTCACTCAATTAAACTTCTAAACTTCTCAAGTTGACACAGCATATCAACCAGTACAGTAATCTTATATACAAGAAAGGGATACTCAGGTTTTCTTGATCTTTCCTAGGAGTTCAGGATGTGTGCATAGAACACAAGAACAAGTGTTTGCTGAGGACATTGTCATCATGGGACCGTGTCACCCTTAGCTTATTTTTCTGTGACCTGAGGACCGTGTTCCCCTTGGGTAACCATGTAAGTGCAGTTGGAGACGGACATTCTTTGGGGCAATACCATCGTTCAGAGGCTGGTGGTTTGGTGGCAGTGAGTCCTTCCTGCTAGTACGTGTGTGAACATGCCTCAGAAGGTTCTCTATGTCTGAGGCATCAGTGGGGCTCATAATCATTATAGCCCTGAAGAAATGCATTTTAGGAATGTGACTTCCCTTGAACGAGATAAGAATTAGGAAAAAATTCTCTCTTTCGATTTCATGTTCTCATTTATCATTTTTTGTTTCACCCCACATTCACCATTTACACTGTTGCATTGTCTCCCAGAAGACAACCCGCATGTACTTCTAGTTCTACGGACACTTTACTGAGAAGAAACCCCTGGACCTGGGGTCTGGAAGCTCCAATGTCAGCTGTTTCCCTCTCCCTTGGGAGCCTGAGCAAGACCAAATCCAATCCTAGCTAAATTCCAATTTCATTTTTTATTGATCAAGCAAGCTTGGTATCTAAGTCACTATCACTGCTGTAGTTCCAGTTCTTATTTTTTTTTTTTTAATTCCAGATATTTATGAGTGAGATTTTTCACAGTTGGTGTATCTGTGGCAGCTGTGGGGACTGAGAAAGTTAAAAATGTGGAACTGGTATTCGTTTCGTTCCCATGTGTAAAAATCAATAAGTCCTTCTGGGCACTCAGTCTTTGCCATTCTACCTCGTCTTACAATCTAATCACCCACCTTAAAATGAAACTCTTAAGAAAAATAGGAACGGACTTCACTTTCAGCAGGTTATTTCTTGTAAGTATAAACAATATCTCTGATTATAATGAACTTCTTTGTTATAAAAAAAAATCTGTGAATAACCTGGCCTATGACTTGTACTATGGCTAAATGTTTTCCAAGAATATCCTGCCATAAGGAGTAAGAAATGTGATCAGAAACTCCATTCACCGAAGTGGAGTAGGGGTTAGCAACAAAGGGAAAACCATTTTGCTGTGATGTGTTGGAGCCAGTCTGTTTCTTAGTTTCCTGGAGATCATCTATTACTGTCTGATTGTTTTTATAAGAAGCATACAAGGCTGAACCTGCTACATTGTTAAATGCTCTGACAAAATTTGAAACAGAAAAAAGCATAAATATCATGCCTATACAGGCAAATGGAGAAAATTAACTGGTTCTGTTTAAAGCCAAATCACTGGACCAATTAATGGGCCATATGAGTAATAGTAATTATGCTGCCCCTCATTTTTATAGCATCTTATATTTTTGAAGTGTACTGGCATCCATTATTTTACTGGGTCTTTTCGTCTACTTCAGAGCCCGGCTAAGGAGCGCATCCTTACACTCACGCAGTCCCCGGATGCAGAGGCCAAGCGACTTGCTCCCTGCTGCCTGGCTTGAGGGGAGAGCAGCAGGGGTAGGCTCCTTCAGGTTGAGTTTGAACTCCAGGCCACAAGCTAAGAAAGACATGAAGAGAAGCACTGGGGAGTGAGCGGTAGGAGTAACTGCCACTCGAGCACTCACACTCCTGAACGCATGCGCACACATGCAGGGTCATCACACGAAGAAAGAAAATCAACAGAGGCGACACTCAGAGTCACTGCTTTTCCTATTTTTCTCTGTGAAGAGTCTCAGGTAGTTCCTAGTTCCCACAAGGCAGAGGTGCCCTTTTATTTGAAATGAGACCCGAAGGAAGAAGGAATGAGCCTGATGCCTACGAAGAAGATAATAAAAGTTAGGTCCAGTGGTTTGAGGAAACCCTGACCCCCCCCCCCTTTCTTTTCCTTTCTTTCCTTTTCTTTTCTTTTTCTCTTGCGGAGCTAGGAATCCAACCCATGGTTTCTTGCATGCTAGGCAAACCCTGTACTACTAAGTTACTCTAACATCATATTTTCCTTAGCAAATACAAAACTGAATCCTACCACAGAAGGTGAATTTCTGCTGGGTTGTAGTAACACCAAGACTTTGAAGCTGACTGCAAAAAACTTTCCGTAGGCCTTTCTTGGCTGCCAGGACTGGAGGCTCTATCTGTCCCTCCCTCTGTCCCTCCTTCCCTCCCTCCCTCCCTCCCTCCCGCTTTCTCCACCCTTTCACCTTCCTTCCTTTCTTCCTTCCATCCTTCCACAGGGTTTCACTAAATTGCTCCTGCTGGCCTTGAAATAAACATCCTTCTCCCCAGGCTACTAAGAAGCCTGGATTCTGGGCACGTGCCACCATATCTGGCCCTTGTACTTTTTAAATATTCAGTCCTGAAATGTTCTCCAAAGAACAACTGAGACTCCAGGGGAACGTTGAGATAAGCCTTTAGCAAAGGCTCTGGGAGGGCAGGCAAAAGTAACATAGGAAAGAAAAATCTCTTTGTGAGCTGATGGCAGCAAGAGGCTAGCTACGGCCTAAAATCTAAATATGGGTTGCTGCCAGCTTTTCTACAGAGTGCAAGTTAAATGTGCTTTTTACATTTTTTAAACCGATGAAAAAATTAAAAGAAGAATAGTATTCTGTGACATGTGAAAATAACACACAGTTCTAGTTTTGGCCTCCATAGCTTTTGGACCACTGCCATGCCCATTTGTTTATGTGTTTTGTGTGGTCGTCTCCAAACTGTGAAGGCAGAGTTCAAAGAGGTGCCACAGAGCCCCCTCCAGAGCCTGCAGTATTCCTTTGCTTGCCCTTCACAGGAAACACTTGTAGATCCCTAGTACGTAACTTCTTTTCTTCTCAGTGGTAGCCAATTTCCCAGTTGTTGGTCAAACATAGACTTTTCTGGAGGGATTTTCCCCATTGAATTCCACTGGTTTAAGCGAACATAAATATTGAAGAGATTTTTTTTTTTTGCATAATTCCTTATCTTGTGTAGAGAGGAAAGGGATATTGCTCTATAGGGAAGGTGACAATAGTGACAGAGAAAGGGAGAAAATTAAAAGAGGGTAATACTAACTTGATATTGAAATTACACAGGTAATAGTAGCCCAAATTTATAATGATGGCGATGAATCTAGGTCCTGGCGGGAGGTGGAGCTACGCTCTGGTAGGCAGAGGGTGTGGGGGGTGCTACAGCAGAGTGCAGGTCATAGAGTGGACTGGCATGGGCCAGTTCTGGGCCACTAAGAAATTAGTGCCTGGGACTGAAATTAGTCTGAAACAGAGGAAGTCCTAGTTCAGCAAGAAGAAATCAAATTACCTCTTCTCTGAAAGAGTATGTGTCTGCTGTTGTTTAGAAAACTGCAGCACTTTTTAACCTATGACTGTAAAGGTGAACTTGAGGAGAGTTCTGGTGCTGTGTTTTTGTTTTTTTTCTGTAGTGTGGTAATCTCCTGGTACTGCACCACAAATTACCACGCATGCTGTGGCTTAATGCAACCATGATTTTACTTTACGGTTCTATCAGTTGGCAGTCTGGCTGGCTCAGCATGGAGTCAAGAAGGCAAACTCAGTGTATCTCAGTACAGTTTTTTTGTCTAGAGGCTGTAGGGAGGCGTACCTTCGAAGCTCTTCAGATTGTTTCCACAACTCAGCTCCTTTAGGCGGTAGGACTGAGTTCTCTGTTTCCTTGCTGCTTGCTAGCAGTGGACACTACTCAGACCGTGTAGTCCACTTTTCTTTTTTTCCACGGTTTCTTCACTTTTAGTGACCAACAGACATGGATGGTTTTGAAAGCCTTTTAACTCCTTCCCTACCTCTAATAGCCTATGTGATTATGCTGTAGCTACCCTGATGATACTGAATAATCAATGTTAATTTTTAACTGATTGATAGCCTTAAAGTGATCTACATAGGCTAGCTGGCCCTCTGACATAATATGTTCACAAACATCATATATCACATTCAAAAATATGGGGACAGGTGCATGGAATATAGTAGAGGAAAGGGTAGAATTCTGTCTTCCAGTGGGTGTGTGTGCAAATGATCACTAAAGTTAGCGCTGCACTTGAGGCTATGAGGGATTCATTGACCATGTTCCAATTAAATAATCAGAAATGGTCAGTGAGATTTTTGACTAATCTTGTTGTTGAATTAATAAAAGTAAAGACTCTTAACTTCCCAGTCTCTGTCTAGGAACCCTTCTCGCCCTATTTATAATTTGTTGACTTATTTTTTATTATTAGTAAGGTAAACTGTAAATCCTCTCAGAAGGAGAACAATGTTATTTTCAGTAAGCTTTTATGATGTCTGCAAACGCCTGCCATGCTGGGAGTCTTACCGAGGACTTCTGCTGCTCTCAGAAGTACTTTTAAAACAGCCTCCTCCCAGGCCCCTCCTCTGCCTCTCTCTGATCAACCAGGGGCTGTGCCGCACTCCTGGTCAAAGGGCCAGGCTTATTGTTTCCCCTTATTACATTTAGTTCACTGGCACTAATGTTTCCGGAAAGACTGAGTAAATTCTACTGGGACAATTTACTGTATTTACTTTTAACTCAATTTTATTTTAAAAGTCAGTGAGACCTTTTGTACGAGGTTGTTTGTTCCCAAGCACCCTGGTTGGTCCTTTCTTGACATCTAAAAAAAAAAAAAAAAAAAAAAAAAAAAAAAAAAAAAAAAAAAAAAAAAAAAAAAAAAAAAAAAAAAAAAAATTGGTGTGGTTTTGTGTTTTTCAGACTGCCATCTACTCATATTCTTAAGCAGTCAGGCTTTGCAAATTCTTTCATGTCTTTCCATGACTGCTTTAACTTTTGAAGTTGCTTTATGTCTTTATTGTTCTTTTCTATAACAATTCAAATTCTTTGGCTATTGTTTAGACTTCTAAAAATACTTTCAAAAGTTTCTCAACTATCTTTTCTCTTGTCTTTGATAATCGTGCTATTTATTGTTATTATTTTACTTATTCTATATCAAGTACTTATTACCTATACTGAGAATTTCTAGCTTATTTGTTTCACTAATTGCCTCTTCTTTTTCCAAATAATCTTCTCACAGTATCTGCAAACCTTAAGCAGACATTGAGTTCATGTCTCTTCTAATTTACATATTTTATTATTTATTTATTTATTTATTTATTTATTTATTTATTTATTTATCTATTGTACCTGGGCATGAGCTTATTCTATTGAGCTATCTCCCCAGCCCATTTTTGAGCCATCATTGATGATGCCTGCTGCTTTGAGTCTCTGCTGTCCATTCTGGTAGGTCTATGGTCTGCGTGTAACCTATATGTCACCTGATTCTCTGCCCTGAGGTTAAAATATAAACATATGATAGTGTATATTGTATTTCTCTTTGTATCTTTTTTGCCCAATCCATTCAAATTTTAAAAGTTAATTTTTGTCTTCTTGATTTTTAAAAGGTTGTTCATAGGAGAGGTATTAATTAATGTATTTTTTTCAAATTAAAAAAAGTTATGCACATGGTTTTTATGTTGTGAAAAGTATTTCTGAATTCCTAATTTATCAATCTTTCCTATAGATTCTGGATTTTGATCTAATCCAGATGGTTTTCTGGATTAGAAAACACAGTTTTCACAGTTCAAACACTTGCATAACTCAATTGTACATGTATATCTATGATATATGCATTTTTCTCTAAGGAAGAAAGGAGGTATCACTCTCCCAATATTAAGAGAAATAAAAATTGAAACTACCCTGAGATTTCATAGCACATCTATCACATTGGTATATTACAAAGTGTTATAGTGCCTTCCATTACAAAAATATGGGGAAAGAAGCTGTCATACTTCTTTGGAAAAAGTGGCAAATGTTACTACTACCAAAGTGGAGAATATTAATATCTAAGAACATCACATGAACACAACTCTTTCCACAGAAAGGACCGCACAGCTGGGACATACTGACCCCCAGGAGGGCAGCTATCTCTCATAGAGGTAAGGATTTGTAGCTCAGTGTGAAGATTCTAGGTTCACACCTAAGGAACTGAGCACCTCATTAAAAGAAAATGCAATAAAGGGACAAATTCCACAAGGTGGAGTTTATCAAAGAAATTCAGGCTTGAGGCCAAATGAGCCTATAGTAGAACATGACAGAAAGCACAAAAGTGTTTACAACGGATGAGGAATGACAAAGGGGCCACCCTGAAGGCATTACCTGGCAGTATTTGGGCACCGAAAGAATATATGGTGAACGTACTGACATGAACATCTATGAGTTGGGAGTGATGCCTGAGATAACGAGGTGCAAATTAAAGCACTTCTTTTCCAGAATAAATCACTAAAAACAGAAAGAATGGTAGAACTAAAGAATGACCTTGGCACCCTTAGATGTAGTAACTAATTAGGCTAGGTATTTTAGTAGATTTTAAGACTTTTGGTGGAATGCATTTAGAAATTAGGACATGAAGTCAAAGTCAGTTGACTGACTTCCACAAATTATTTACTAGCTTAGTTTAGTAGGGGAAATGTGTGTTTGCTAATAGAAATATCTCACAGGCAGGCTCTTAATCAAACAATGAAATTTATCATCACTGTTATTGTAACAACCCGTTATCTTACAGCTGCTGTGTTATTAGTAATGAAAACTACCATTAATTTCTAAGTCATTCTTTTCAAATATGTTTAACCTGAATCCATTCATTAGAAAACAATCAAAATCCAAAATGTTAACTGTATTTCAAGATAAGTTGCTTGTATTTCTTTAAAGAAGTATGATGTTGGGGAAAAAAAGCCACAAAGCATATGACTTATAAATTATCAAAGACTAAATACATAACAATCAAATGCATTGACTCTTACCTGTTAGAGCATTAACATATATTTTTAGAACAATTAGAGATTTTTGGTTGATAAATTTTATTGCTGATTTTCTTCTGTAGAATTATGTTCTCCTTTTTTTGTGTTTGTGTATCTTTAGGGAAGGGTCTGCAGGGTATTCAGGATTTCACTACTATCTCAGACTTGTAGTGATCCACCTGTTTACAGCCTCCCAAGAGCTGGAATTATCAGCATGCGCCACCACATCCAGTCTCAATAGTGGGCTCAGAGTGCCCTGGGGGTGGGGCCAGCATAGTAGGGCCAAGGGTTGAACCCTCGGCCCCTGTGCCTGCTTGTAGGTACTTTAATCTGCTGAGCTATTTGGCCGGCCCTAGAATTATGTTCTTATCCTCCTGCGATACATGATAAAATATTTAGGGATGGAATGTCACAATTGCTGCTATTCCCATTGTTCAGTTAAAAAAATGTCTAATGTTCTACACATATGCAAAATAAAGTATGAGAAAATGCTAATGCTCGTTGTATGCAAGTGAAAAGCAGCCAAGTGTTATCGATTGCGCCCATCCCTCAACTCTTCCATCAGCTTGAAAACTGTCAAAATATGAAGCTGGGAATAGAAATCCATAGGCAGATGCAGTGGAGACCATCAGGCAATGCACTGGACCGAGATGTTGACTGAGCACCATGGGACTGCAGAGCTGGAAAGATGGATGAACAGAAGCTTGCAAACATAATCAGCCCTCCATGTTCATGGGCTCTACATCCATGGATCCACACAGTGGTAGATTGAAATTATTACTCAGAAAATAAATTTTGTCCATACTGAATGTGTACTATATTAGCCTCTCTCCATTATTATAAGAAAAGTTTATACATTGTTTATACATGGATAAACACAAAGGGTTTAATTTGGGTTCAGAGATTCGGAGATTCAAGTTCCATGGTTGATCTGCCCATGTGGTGGTACAGAGCTACTCAGATCTTGGCCAAGGAAGAAAAGAGAAAGAGGAGAGACCTGGAGCCCCACAGTGCCTGTCAAGGCCATACCCTCAGTGATCTTATCACCTCCCTCTAGTGCCTACCTCCAAATGACTGCATGAATTATTGATAGTTCTACACTGGAAAGCCAGCATGTACCACACAGACCTCTGTGAAAAAGTGAAGATCCAGACTAAAGCATATACAGTTGTATGTTCCTCATCAGCATGTCCTAAACAATACAGTGCTCACAGCTACTTATGTGACATTTGTCTTCTATTAGGTGTTAGGTATGCTACAGATGACTTAAGGCATATCAGTGTGCATAGTTTACATACAAATACCATGCCCCTTTGTCCAAGGGAATTGTACATTTGTGGATTTTGAGATGGGACAGTCCTAGGACCAGAAAAGAGTTCCAAGGATACCTCAAGCAAGTATTTAGTCTGCCCAGGAGTGAAAACCTTACCATTGTTTTTGTACATCTGTTGATCTTCAACTGTAGGTTAGAAAACTTTACAAACTTCTATGTGTATTATGGAATTAGCACTTGAGCAAGATATTACCCTCAATAGAAGGGGGGAGATTTTCCCAGTGGCACACTCTGGGCAGTAGTATCAGTTTCCTTCCTCCATCCCACCCCACTGTTCATTATTTTCTTCGGTTCTTTAATCCCTTTGTTTTCAATTCTATTTATTTATTTATTTATTTATTTATTTATTTATTTAGTTTTCAATTCTTTTCTTTTTCACTTCTTACTCTGCTCTTCCTCCAAGCTTTCGGGAATCTTAAACAAATAAATAGCCCTCCCAAAGTACGAGTTTATCAGAGTAGAATTACCAAACAGCTTTTTAGCTGTTTATAGAACTTACATGGAACTTTACCCTATCAGCAACTTTTGGCTTATTTTTTTTTTTTTTTTTTCAAATTCTAGCAGAAAACCAATCAAGCTTAAGCTAATTATTTAGATTTCCCTTGTAGCAGAAATGTCAAGCGTCAATAGGATAAGAGATTTAGATATTCTGCAAAACATTAACATGATAAACTACTAGCTACCCAAATTGGGCAAGACGTCTACCTTTTAACTACAAAAGGTCTTTTAAAAAGAGTATAAATTCCATTTTTCTAGTCTACTAAATCTTACTGATGAAAGCAAAGTCTCTTAAAGAGTAGCGTACGTATACTATGTTCTCTTCAGTGACTCATAGAAGAAGAACCTAAAGTTACTTTGGTTAGATATTGGCCATAAGGACTAAGAATTTAAAAAAAATAATAGGAAAATTGTTGAAAAAGGTTCAGTGATCCTCTTGGAGTTTTAAAACAGCATGATATGACTTAGGCTCAAAGATAGAATAAACTTGTTTATCTGTACAGAATTTAAGTTAACCTTGAGATAACTTCACTGTCTCATCATTTGTCATTTAAAAGTAAATACAAGGCAGTGAATTTATAACAATGGGATAAAGAACTGGGCATCAGTTTTATGTGCTGTCAGTTGTTGTATGTAGGACATGACTCGTGAATATTCCACCTAAGACGATTCCATTATGGGTCTTGTTTAATGTTTCTGGGGATTTAGTTTGACCAGTAATATTGTTCAACATGTGTTTAATGGTAGATTGAATTCATTTAAGGATAGTGAGTCCTTGTCTATGTTTATAGACATGGCATCCTACCTAGTCAGCTAATTGGCATTCTAGAAAACAGAAGAAATGTATTTTCCTGCATTGTGAAGTAATAAGATGCATGTATTACATTCTTCTTATCAAGAACTAGACTTTGATTGTTTTATCACTTCCAGTATCATTATCATTATCATTATTATTATTATTATCATTATTATTATTATTATTGTATTTGATATAGGGTGTCAGTGTGCAGCTTGGACTTGTAGTGGTTCTCCTATTTCAGCCTCCCCAGTTCTGGGGGTACAGGTGAGCACCATCATGTCTAGTTTTGGTGGTCAGCTGTGTGAGGCCAGGATGACACGTGGTGCTGTGGATTGAACCCAGGTCCTCACGCTTGCCAGGAAGGTGCTTAGACTGTTGAGTTATCTCTCTGGCTCAAATGCTGACCACTTATTTTACATAGTGTCTCAGTTAACCTTCTTGTGGTTGAGACAAAATATCCAAAGCCCACAAGTTAAGGGATGACAGATTTATTGAGCTCACAGTTTGTGAAGGTTTCAGTCCATAATCAGCTTGCTCCCAGGCTGGGTGGTGTGGAAGATAGGCATAGCAGAGGAGAAGCAGTTATGGCAGGCAGAAGGTGCAAAGTGACAAAAGATGACCACAGCTCTTCTATCCCATCTTACCTAGGCTAATTAGGATGGGTAGCACATAAGGACTGTAACATACACTGAAGCTAAAATGATGTTATCTGCATAATTCTCATTTCCATGGATCCAGAATATGCTGACGACTTTGAGTAACGAAAGGCATCCAAGAAATGTTTGCTGAATCAGATAAATGCTACGTAACCATAGTACATTACCATATAATACTAAGCAATGAAAGAGTTGAACATGCAAGGCAAGGCTTTGTGGAGAAAGCGAAGCTTGAATTGAAGTCTGATAAAGGACTAGGTCTAAAATAGTGATGCTGGAAGCGAGGCGGCAGCAACACTAACCACAGAAGTGCAGCTAGGCACAACGGCCAACAGCAAATGGATGGATTTCACTGTGGAGAATATAGGTGGGGGAATACTAAGGCACTGCGTTACCTCAGCACACAGTTGTGCACAGGACTCATGCTTCCATTTCGACTCCCAGCCTAGTTACACGTGCGGAAGGAAGTCCCCCAGCCCAAAGTGTTTCTTTATGAATGGTGGGGCCTCACAGTGTGGTTTTCCTAAAACCTTATGGAGAAGCTGGTTTTGCTTATCTCTTCACAGTTGCTCAAATGCCATTGTTTTGTTTGCAGAGAACAGAAAGTAGGGATTGGTGACTTCCGGAAGGAGTCCAGGTACCTGGAGCAAGTACACCTTGGTCAGAAATCGACTTGAACACATTTACCGTTTCAGGGAAATGGGATGTTTAGTAAGAGCACGGTAATCTTTAACCTTCAAATGATGAATATTGGGCAACTAGGTGCATAAGTCTTCAAAATATGAGGGGAACGGCTGTAGGACAGCCTGGTGTGCTGTAGGACACAGTTTAAAAATATCAGGCATCAGGTAGTCCGGGCTTTAAATGTGGGTTCTGATTTCCACTAAGGGCTATTTTCAGATAGTTTCTTAAACGGTTTGATCCTTATTTTTCCTGTCCTTTTTAAAATGGTACAAAATGACTCTCCAGATTTTCATGAGGATTAAATGAGGTAATGTTTATAGCAAGCGTTTGACCTCTGATGGCGAGTACAGTTACTCCCCAGTGGGCCAACGCTGAATCAATTGTGTCATAATGTTTCCCTTATAAAACGGAATACAAACACAATGAATTCTTTCCATGTTGCAGTACTGCCAGTTTATCCTTGTATACAATATTTCTGAGAGATGTTTATAATTTATCTGTCTCTCTGGGGCCTTGTTCAAGGCTGTGTACCCAAGAGGAACCTAATAAGTACTTCTTAAAAATCATCTCCGTCAACACTTCATTCTGAATTCGCTTTGATTCAGAGCCATTCTGAGCCATATCGATATCACTGACAAGTTTCATCTGTATATGGAGTTACCAATTTGAATTGATAATGTGTCAACTTGGAAAATATTATGCCTAACAGCTTTATTAAATAAGCAAGCACCAATCATGTGGTTTGCAGTTTAAAAAAAAAAATAGGCATAAAACGTGCTGCCTTACATAGTCCTCTGTGGTCTCACCGATCCTGCCAATTGCAATTCCTAACATTATTTGGGTTATAATTGTGTTGCCCAAATTGGCAAGGATAAGCAGATAAGTGCTGCACACCGTGTCTCACTAATATTCTTATAATATTCTTATAATATTCTTTCTTAATCCTGGGGTCTCAGGGTTCTCGTTTCTGAATAGGTTTAATTACACCAATCATTAACTTTAGAGTTTTGTTCTTTTGTGTTCTGTGGGTGTCCTAGTGAAGTAGGAGAGGAATACTTCCAGGGCAAGAAACATGAGAGTGTCTATTTTCTTTGTGTTGAACAAAAGAATGCCTCTGTATTTGAAGCCTAACGCAAAAATCACTGGATTTTGTTCCTTTCACACATACCCAGTGGCTTGTACCACAGAAGTGGCCCACTGGAGGATAATGGAGTCCCAGGCATTTTGTTCATTCTCTAGGTCAATATGTGCATTTCGGTTACAGGACTGGATCCTCACTTCTTAATCTCGAAGGGCACATTTCCTCCCAAAGAAAAACAAACATCTTCAGCTGGTTAAATTGAAGATGCTGACTGAAGTTCGTTACAATGGCTGTAGCACTTCTGTTCGATCTTGGAGAGGTTTTCTTACTCTTGAAGCTTTTGCTTCTCAAAGCAATCATTTTAAACAAATGAGATATTCAAACAATATTGCAACTGTGTGGGGTGCAGCGGGCTTAAAGTTTCTTGCCACTAGTATTGACTTCATTTGTTTTTGATTGTAGAACATAATTCATGTTTGTTAATATTTTGTCAAAGACTAATTATGTGAGGAATAGGAATTTAAGTGTCTTGTGGTAAGTTGAGAGTAGAAAGAAATTCATATTAGCAAGAAAATCCTTGAATCTGCTTTAAGTGTGATAAAAAAGATTAAAATCTGAACAGTATATAGAAAACCACATTCAAGAGCACTAGTTAAAGGAAGGAGGATGGTGCCATCCCTCTGGACTAGCAATTCCATCTTGTTTTTCTCTTCTGTTTATTTACAAGTTTTTTAAAATCACAGGCTCTTATAGTTTGAAATTAATCTTAAGAATAAAATAGAGAGATAAATGCACAGACAAAAGTAAGATTCCACTGTCTAATAGAGAAGGTGATAGGTTGACCAGTTAGCTCAGCAGATTAAAGTACCTGCTTAAGCAGACTAAGGAACCAGGCTTCGATAGTCACTGTCGGGTACACTGAGACAGTGACTGAGACTGGGCATGGTGGTGCACACCTGTAATCCCAGTGCTTGGGAAGCTCAAAACAGAAGAGTCACTAGGAGTCTAATCTGTGTAATGAGACCCTGCAGACCCTGTACTAAACACATAAAAATAAATAAATAGAAAAGATAATAAGGAAGAACTGAGCTTTCTCTTACTTGCTCTTTGAAGATATTTTAAAGTGGACCTCTTTAAATACATATCAAGACACAACATATAATGTCTTAATTTTATTTACTAAGATAAAAAACAGCCATTTTTACTTTGACTTTGCATGAAAGCCCAGGACAAATGTTCAGACAGTTTGGTAGCAGTCATTTTACTACACTATGCCTTATGCAAACTCTTCTGATAAGACAATCAGATGAGTAAAATCTTGAGGAATAAAAATTTCCGTTTCTCTTACAGCCATGGTTTTCACAGTGTGGTCATTAGATCACCAACACTAGTACCATCTAAGAACGCAGGACAAGTACACAATCTCTGGTCCTGTCTCAGAGCCGCAGAATGAATCATAGGTTGGCTATTATTCTGAGACAAAGCCAAGTTCTATAGGAGTAGTCCAGGCACATTTTCACATCTACCCTACTTCTAAAATCATGGTGGAAGGCATAGAGGGAGAGAGGAGGGGAGAAAAGGAGGAGAAGGAAAGGTGGTGTGAAAAGAATTCGGATGCTGTGTGCACCTGTGCCAACTTCCCAAGCTCAATATCATTTTATATTTCAAACATGTACTATTAAGAAAAACTGACAAAAATCATTTAAAAATCACATGACCCTGTTAACTTGAACTTGTCAGTGAAAGAATAGAAGATAAGAAACAAGGAGGGAGGGAGGTATTAGCAGCTTTCCCGTTGCTGTGAAAAAATGCTTGACACCCTGTAATGGTTGATTCACTCTGTCAACTTGAGGAATCTCAAAGCTGAACTAAGCAGCTTAGCTGTTCTACATCCTGGGGTGGATATTGTTCGCTGTGTCAATTTGAGAAGTTTCAATTTTAACCAAGTGATTCTGCAGGGGGTCAGGATACCTACTCTGTGTACAACCTCAGCTTATGGAAGAGGAGGGCACGGAGGAGGTGTGGGCATGAGCGCATGGCTGCTATACAGTAGAGGGGCAGGAGAGCAGGCTTGCTTCCCCTCTTCTTTCTCTTGGTGCTTTTGCTGTCTCCCGCTACCTTGAGCAGTTGCCCCTGTGCTATAACACCCCTCCTTGGAGCCAGCTGATGATAGACTGAAGCCTCCACAAACTGTGAGCTAAATAAACCCTTCCTTCCTGCCTTTGAGGTGCTGGGTATTTTGTTTTAGCAATAAGAGAAAAGTAACTGAAACCCTACCTAGAACCTGAGAGGTTCCTTTGGCTCACACCGTTTGAGGGTCACCCATGGTCATCTGGCTCCAAGGCATAAATGGCATCTACAAAGGCCTGGTGAAGAAAGACCCCGACTCTAGCAGCTGGGAGGCCGAAAGAGTGGGAGGCTGGGACAAGAACACACCCTGTGGGTCATCAGCCCTTGCCCTCAAGGAAATGTCTCTTGCAGTAAGCCATGCCTCCTTACAGTACATTGAGGTACAACCTCGTCGGAGGACTGACTAGTCCCGTGGATGAGCATAGCACCTCCCCGATCCAGCCATCTTCAGAAACCTCAGTCTGCACACATGAGATCTAGGGGGGCATTTTAGATCTAAATTATTCCCAGGTAGATAACAGTGATGGAAAGTTATGACCCAATCCCTCTGGGCAAGCACTGTTTTGTGACACGTGAAGTATTCATATCTATGCTGAGGACTTTTTCACAATACTAAGCATTTAAAAATGGTTGTGTATTACAGGCTGAAATGTAAATAGAATAGTTTTTTTTTTCCATGTTATTATAAGAACGTATAAATGACATTTTCAGATTTTGCAAAGATTCTTTTTATGTAACTCTGTCTATGGTGCTTTTAGGCTTCATAATTATATGTAAGTCTTTGGTAAATGTGTCTGTGCTTGTATGTGTGTATGAAACACTTTTTGAGGGAGGTATTGGGACTCACACTCAGGACCTTGCTTTTGCTAGGCAAGCACTGTGTTGCTCAGCTATAGCCTCAGTGCAAGAAGCATTTTTATATCTTAAAGTCTCTCCTGAATAATGTCTTCTATATTGACTTCCTGGCTCACAGTGTATGATTATATTATAAAATACACTACAGGGGTAGAGTTTAAGCACAGTCTTGACTAATTAAGACCCATCTATTTTGGAGGCATGCAGGGTTAGCTCAGGAGATAACTAATTCTATCATATTCTTAGAGATTTTTGCTGTCTTTTTGTCCAACCTGTTGACATTTCCACTAACATTTCCAGCAAATGTTCATACATTTTGTCCCAGGCTCAATCTTTTTCTAAGTTGGTAGTGTTAGTTGTACCCAACTCCACGTGCAGGTCTTCAAGGGAACTCAGGTGCAAGATCAGAACATCAGCACATTTGACTTGTGACCACAGCTGGCTCTTTGCATTGTTAACCCTTTCCGCCTTTCCAACAGTTTACTTCCACATTCCTATTTAGAGATCCACACCCTAGGCTAACCTGGAGTGTCCCTTTAATAGTCTTCCTTCTGTTGTAATAAAACCCTGCCTATTTCTCTATTACTGGCTTTCTGTTTTCATTATTCTGTGTAACACCTTCCTTTTTCTCCTTTAAATTTGCATGCAGAAGAGATAATGTTTGTAGTTAATAAAGGGCCATGTAAATAATCTCCAAGCATGACTCAGCGCTTCTGCTAGATCTACTCATTCATTGGGGAGCTTGCAACCAACAAGAGGTCCCCTAATGTTCTCACTGTATTGTATTTTCCTGACCTTGTCGTTGCCTTTCTGTGTCCTTTCTGCTTCTCTGTCCAGACATTACTCCATTGCTGACCCTTTCTTTGCATAGGAGCTCAGAGGATAAAGATGTCAGGCATCTTGATGCTCTGTGCCACTGAATTCTTCAAAGAATACTTAGTTTTGCCTTCTCTAGAGCTACATGGCTATAAATTCCAAG
>PVJA010012779.1:21785-51242 GCA_004027025.1 Myocastor coypus
AAAAAAAAAAAAAAAAAAAAAAAAAAAAAAAAAAAAAAAAAAAAAAAAAAAAAAAAAAAAAAAAAAAAAAAAAAAAAAAAAAAAAAAAAAAAAAAAAAAAAAAAAAAAAAAAAAAAAAAAAAAAAAGAAAAAAAGACCCAAAAACAAAAAACTGCATCCAAGTTTTCAGATGAGCGGGGAAGTCCAAAATAAAATAGTGCTTTTATGGAAGGCTAAGAGTGTGGATATAACTTTGAGAAGGTTTAATGGGCACCCAGTGGGTAATTTACATGCCCGTAGAACCACTATTAAAGTACGACAAGAATTAAGAAATGGACTGAGTGATAGCTAATATTAATAGGAACTTGGCTAATGCTGCGATACCCTCCTGCCATGTGTTTATGTCTCCTCGATGGACTCCTTTCCTCATCCCATCTCAGTGCTACACAAAAGGAAAGAAGACAGGTGGGCTTCACAGTTCCAAAGACAACTGGTAGTGCCCACAGCTAATTAATCACATCAGGTGAAAACACGTTGCAATTATGTATCGTTTCTCTGGCTTTTGGCTAATATCAAGTGTAAAATAATTGAAAGCATTGTCAAAAATCAATTAATTCATTGTTTCAGAGAGCAGCTTTATACACATCTGTTTTAGAAAGATTTCTATAAAAAATTAGGGCCCTTACATATCCAGTGGGAAATGAAATCGAAATCTGAAACATCACCCATTTAAAGGGATAGAAATTCTATATAAAATATAGTGAACGTCTTTCCATCCTAAATGCATGGCTAACGGCAAGGAAACTGACAGGAGCTAATATTAACAAGGAATTTTAAAATCAGAGAGACACGAGCCATGCATGGCTGGCCAAGGGCGTTTGCCAGTCCTTGCTAAGCCTTAATTCATAACTGATATTTGAGCGTTGGATACAATACGTTGGGTTTTGTTGCAAGGAAGGCAAGATGCGCTCTCGCTGCCCATCACAGAACTTCTTCAGAAGATTCCTGACCATGTCATTTTTAAAAGTCCTGAGCTCCTCAACATCTTATTCGTCTTTCCTCCTGGGATCAACTTTATTGCTGATAGGTGCGACCTCTTTCTCCCCATACTCTAGCTTTCTGCAGTGGCCCAAAGCCCCTCTGGGACAGCACAGTGCTTGGGCCCTACTGGACAGGAGCAAGCGGGCAGCCTGCTCCTAAGCCCCCCTGGCCTGGTGTCTCCCACTTGCCCTCCCTATTACACAGCAAATCATGTAAACATAGCCATAGGCAGGGCCTGGAGAGCAGTGAGGCAGTTTGATGTGTAGATGGATATGGGACCAAGGGCCAGACCCAGTCACCCAGCCCTAGCCCATGCTGAAGTCACAGTTAGTCCGGTAAAGAGTCCTGAATCCAAACTCTGGCTTGGATTATGCAATGGTCAAGATGGCTCAGTTCCCCTCTGCCACCCATCCTGACTCCAGGTTCTGAGGTCCAACCACCCTAGGGCTCCTCTCCAGGCCTGGGCAGCAGGTGGCAGCATCCAGTTTTCTCCTTCTGTCCCAGACAGGTGCTAACTCTTCCTAGATGACTGAGGGGAACCAGGAACAGGCAGCGGCAGCCTGCCCAGCCCAAAGGCCTGGATCCGTTCTGCCCTCACAGCTGCAGTGAAAGTTTTCACCAGACAGAGTGTGGTGAGGCCCGCACAGGATACATTGTAAAGGAACGCAATGTAGAGACTGCCCCGCCAGTTGAAGCTTCCAAAGTCACCCAGGAGGTCCAAGCAAGTGAGTCCCAAAGTTTGAGAGAAGACAGGAAGTGCTGAGCTTAGGACCAGGCAACAGACATGATTCTGATCAATTATTTGGGTCATGGCTATGTCATGCCACCTGGTCAGCAGTCTCCTGAAGAGAGACTGTAGAAGCCCATGACCGAGGACACCATCGGGCAAAAGATGAGTACACCTGGATGACGGCCCGAAGGAGCCCAGCTTGGAGAAGGAGACCTGGCCCAGGGAGGGGTCCTGCGTGCCCCGTGGCATGGCAGCATCATCGACAAGCATCTCCAGAGTGTGGATGGCAACGACGACAGGCACAGCCAGGCCAGTCAGCATCAAGAAGCACAGCACAGCCAGCAAGTAGCCCAGGCTCTGCTGCCAGGCTGAAGCCTTCCGCCGCTTCTCCAGCAGGACCCTCTGTGTCTGCAGGGCCCAGACTTGTCTGTGCAGCAGTTCGGTGTCGAAAGACATCCAGCAGGAGGTGGGGTTACAGATCCTGCTTTGGGTCAGAGCAGCCCCCGCAAAACCTCAGCAGGGCAAGCTGTTCTTCCAGGTCTTCTAGCAGCCGGGGCTTGACCAGAAGCTTTCCAGTGACCAAGAACATGCGGGCAAGGCCTTCTGGAGTGTGCACCACCAGCAGCAAGACGCCAAGGAAGGAGATGCAGGAGGAGAGATAGGGGAGGTAGTACTCCCACAGAGCATAGAGAGACTCCCTGTGGCTGATACCACCCACACCATTCCCAGCGCCAGCGGAGTGAGAAGCACCAGTACTGCCATGGTGTCATAGACCCGGCCGAGGACACCTTCTCTGGAGCCAGCAAAGCCCTCAAGACTTGGTGAAGAAGCATGCAAGAGGCATGAGGAAGAAGAGAGATAAGTCAGAGAAGAGCAAAATGAGCTTCCAGTGGCCATGGATGAGAGAGCCATTGGCCGTGGATGAGAGAGCCATTGAGGCAGTCGATGTGGTAGCCTTGTGGCAGCGAGAGCAGCACCTCGTTGCTGATGACAGAGAAGGGCGGGAGCAACAGAGGACAGCGCCCAAGGCAGCTGCGAGGGTGAAGGTGCACAGCTCAAGCGCAATCTGGCTGACTAAGGCATCTTCATCATCCACTGTGGTGAAGTCAGCAGGTTTCTTGAAGAGGGTCAGGAAGATACGGCAGAGGATTCAGGGTGCTGCAAAGAGAAGTACTGAGAAGATGCACTCGCAGGCTCTCTCGTGGAATAGCATTCTTGCACGGATAGCACTTCATAGTCAGCCGCTTCCCTCCTCGGCTCAGCATAACTGGACTGGGGGTATCTCTGGCCCAGGCAGGACAAGCCGGAATGTAGCCACTGTGGCAGGAGCTGAGCATCTGCCCTCAGCCAAGAGATCCAATATCTTGTTCTTCAGGGGGTTTTACAGCAAAGGTGCTAGAATCCTCAGCTTCATGTAAGTTTCTGTTTAGCCCCATAGCTGATATGAGGAATTGCAATGAGAGTCGCTAGGGTCACCCATGACCTCCCACCTAACACCAACACCTAGATTTTCCAGTGTCCAGGCAACATGAGTTTGAAAAGACCGAACCTCTCAAATGTACTTATCGCCTATGATAATTTTAGTTCGGGGTTTTCTCTTTTCTACCATGACTGTTTATGTCTGTCACATTCCATCGGGTCTGTTTATATATAAGGCTTTGGGTTAATTGTAGGTCACAAGATTCAAGCTTCTCTCACTGAGCTTATAGTTCTCAAAGAATGCATAGTCAACATGGGGAACTATGTTGGCTTTATTTATCCAGAGTACATTGGAGCTGTTGGTTGTAGAAAGGATGAAAAAGAAAGAAGTGGTCACGGCTCAAGTTTGCAGGCGAGTCTCGCATCAACACACATAATACACTGTTAGGTTATCGCTACGTTTACCCTAATGAGTGCATCCTTTGGGGTAATATTAGTTACTTTCTTTCTTATTTCCCTATGTAAGTAAAAGCTGGAAATGCAGTAAGAGGATCCCCACACTAAAAACATTATCTAAAGAAACTATAGCATAATAAAAAGTAGAAATGATATAGAATTTCATACACACACACACACACACACACACACACACACTCACACACACAGAAACCTATAGGAATTTGACAATAGTTGCTGTATTACATGACGTTGTCTTCAATTAGCTGTTCAGATTGCCAAGTATAAGTATGCAAGTTGGTTTTAAAAAAAAAGTTATAAGAAATAAAAAGGACAAGAAAAAAGTCAGCAACAACGGGTCCTCTCTACAGACCAGCAGAAATCAGCAGTAGAATTATCCAAGCCATCCTACAGGGGTCCCCCTATTTTATGCTCTATCAGGACTCTACTCATTTTCAGGGGACTCTGTGACATATAAAAGTGCCACAGCTGGCGATAGGTGGAAGGTAGTATGAGCAGCCCGAAAAGGTCTGTTTTGGTAACTTGGGTGAAGACGAGAGGCAAAAGTCAGAGAGGCAGAATTTTGGCTTTAGAGCTCTGAGTCTGCTAAGAGAAAAGACCGAAATGTATATGGTCGTGGTGCGAGTTATCATGCTGCGTATTCTTAATGCATTCTTTACTAGAAAATAGGAGATGCAAAAATAAAAGCAGAGAAAATGAGGAGGAAGATCAACAGTGAGCAACCGGGGCGAGACAGCAAAAGCCTTTGCAGCATTAAGGTAGTGACTTATTCATTCAGTGTGGCTAGGGGAGACCCGAAAAACTATCTGTTAGGAAGCTCTGCACATGTACCACGAGACACTATCCATTTCCACAATTTTTATATGCCTTTCCTTGAAGAATTGGGCCAGAAGGTAAGTGCTAGGCCACTGCTTTTGCTGTTTGGCTGTTCCTCACATCAGTAAATAAAGTGTAAATCTGGATACACGCAGATCACTTTTCTTCCAGCAGAACCCACCGTGAGACGGTGTTTCTCAAAGAATATGTGCTTAATAAATCTTGACATTTGGGTTTAGCGCATGAATTAGCCATTTTGAGCCTGGCTTTGATCTGCATGGATGGTAGCTCAGCAAGGCCAGGCTACGTGGACTGTGAATAACCAGGTGCGATGACCTGGGAAATATCTTCTTGACCTTTCTGGCGCAGGGTATCCTCTTATCTCACAGACATTACTACTCCAGTGAGTACCGAAAACACTCAACTCCTACCTCAGATTGACTCTCAATATTAACATAAAGCTTTCTCAGAGGTAAACACTAATTTTGCACTTGAACAAGTAACAAATGCCAGCCTAGAAAGCAGTAAAAATTACTATACTTTTTCTTAAAAAGCTGAGAGCCATTACAGTTTGGAAAAGCTTTTCTAGGCCTAAGTGTAAAATGTCAGAATTTTGAGGTGCTTTCAAGAGAGAGCAAAGCCACAGCATTTGGAGTTAGACGCATTTGAGTTCAAAGGCAAAGTCTCATCTTTCTCATCAGGAAGGTGGGGAAGCAGATAGGACCTCTTGTGTGAGAAAAACTGCACAGGTGTGAGGCCTCTGGTACAGAACCGCACTCTGTGCCCACATATAACAGACGCTATGTATTCTCTTTAAACACAACTTGGGCAATTTCTGCATTGAGGAAAAATGTCTCATCTAAAGTTGGAGCCACTGCAGAGAGATTAGCTTTTAAACCCTGTGTGCGGGACACAACAAGCTTTCATCAAAGGCTCCTCCTGACCGCAGAGAGGAAGCAGCTTCACTGCCCTGAAGGATTCCTCAAGCCTGACAGAAGGTTTGATATGTTCTTCTTAATGCCATGGTGATGAGTCCCGTGAACATTCCAGAAGTTTTTGTATCTTTTATTTTATAAATTGAAATGAAGGGTAGTGTTTTCGTTAGGGTAAAACACCTGCCTTCCACTAGGGGGCTACAAGACAGCGGAGACAGAACACAATGCTGGCCTGCACTTTGCTCTTGATTGCTCTTTTTCTGAAAATAATCACTCTCCAAGAGCTAACATTTGTCTTAATAGTTAGAGAAATATACTATTATGCCATTCAGAGATCCCGTTGAATAAGTCACGGTGACAAATAATCTGCAGAAGGCAAAGCTCTGCAGAAAGAAAGAAAGAAAGAAAGAAAGAAAGAAAGAAAGAAAGAAAGAAAGAAAGAAAGAAAAAGGCATAGAAACATGAAAACAACTTATGGCATGTAGCGAATAAGTTGCACAGCTGTCTTATCATGCTAAGCCCACATAACTCTGACTATACAACATTTTGATAATCAGGCACCGAAGCCCATCATTAATAAGTATCTCTCAAGGGCAGATGTTCTAAGATCTTTTGAAAACAAAAATATAAACATACCTAAAAGTTATTCATGACATCAAAGACAGCAACAGCAATGGTAATTTTAAACATGACTCTCTTGGTAGCACAGGTTGACATGCTGTACTAGATGTGCCAAATGTCATTTTGCTTTAGATTAGAATAAATATGGCTCATTTCTTTGTCCCTAACATTGTCATTTGAACTTGGAGGTGGATACCTTGAATTCATCCTCTGACTGAAGTCACGTTTTGCTTTCAGTGACAGTCCACGGGGTAGTATAACTTTTTTTTTTCTTCAAAGAAGTACAGCTTTACTGATCTCGTTTTGAGGGGCTGGAGTGGAGCTATTGCTGATAGCAGTGCTCATTTTGCTCCGCACAAGCATCAGACTTGGAGAGAATGGAATTTGAAATGCCGTTGGGAACTCTTGGTTGTGTGAAAATATCATTACATCAGAAGCAAATGGACCTACCCATGGCATGCAACTTTTGTGTTTCCCAGCCTCTTTACAATGTCAAAGCACATATAGAAAATGAAACTACTAACTAAATACTAAAACACTAAATGAAAATACTAATGAATACTAGTAAATCAGTGAGATTTGATATTAGGTACAGTGATAATGTCAACCAAAGTGTTGACAGCACTGTCTAACTGGAGAATTCAAATAAAGTCTTACGATTTTATCTTTAAGCTTTTATAACTTCATTTATTTTTGCATTTTGGATTTTTTTTTTATTTTTTAAAGGAAATAAAAATAGTAAAAAAATAGTGATGATACAGAATTTCTTTTCTTTTTTATGTGTTTAGTACAGGGTCTACAGGGTATCACTCCATGGACTGAACTAGTAATGATTCTCTTGTTTTCAGCCTCCAAGTGCTGGGATTACAGGTGTGTGTGACCACGCGTAGTCTCAGTCACTGTCTTAGTCAGTGTGCCTGGGGGTGGGGTTGGCAGGGCAGGCTGAGGATCTAACCCCAGTCCCTGCATCTGCTAAGCAGGTGCTTTCATCCACTGAGCTGTCAGCCAGCCCTCAGAATTTCACTAAACAAATTTTACCACTTTAAATGAGAGACTTGATCTCACTTTAGTGAAGACAACTACTATTTTATTATATGTTAGGCTTTGATCCTTGAATTAATCATAAGAAATCCTAAAACTTTTGATGATGATACCATCCAATTTTTGATTGTTGTCATTGGCAATAAACTGTTTCTACCAATAGATGATACAAAAATTTACAATGAAAGAAATCAGATTTAAATAAAATAGCTAGTTTCCCATTATTTACAAAACCCACTTTCAAATTCCTGTACCAATTAAAAAAATTTTCTTTTTTTTTTTTTTTTTTTTTTTTTTTTTTTTTTTTTTTTTTTTTTTTTTTTGTCTTTTTGAGACAGGGTCTCACTATGCAGTTGAGGCTGGCCTTGAGCTCACTTTTGTAGCCCAGGCTGGTCTCCAACTTACATCGATCCTCCTGCCTCAGCCTCCTGAGTGCCGGGACTACAGGCATGCGCCACTATGCCTGGCCAAAAAAAAAAAAAAAAAAAAAAAAAAAAAAAAATTCTTGAAGCCGAGTGTTTAAACAAAACTGTGAAGTTCTGATTTGTAGAACAGACATCTGTGGTTTGATCAGCCACCCTATGTTTGCCGGCACACTACTAAAGAGATATAACTGGCTAGTAGCACCTAGGTTATGTGGTGAGTCCAGTCGCGAGCCACTGCATGGAAGGAAGTGTTTCCCTCTTCCTCAGCTGGCTGCTGCTCTATGTGACTCTCTCTGGGTGTCTCAAGCAGTGACACTGTCTGTTTGTGAAGGCTACAGTTACCTATGGAGTTAATCACAGGCAGCAGGGCAAGCTGTGAGTGCCGAGGCCATTTATAGATATACTTACTGCCTGCAGTGGCTGTGAAGAATATTATCTTGTCCCACTCCTTTTAGATTTCTCATGGAGCAGCCCCAGATAGGGATCTCACGGCCAGTGGCAGTTTACTTTGGGACTCTAATCAGCTAAACACCCTCCTAACAGCTGCTCATAGCCAGAGGAAAATTGCGTATCTCGTAACACCGATATAATTCTTTCCTAAAACACACAATTTACAAACATTTGACAAAGATTTTCCCTAGAGGGTGTAATGACCGAGTGAATGTTTATATAGAATAAACATAGGTTGGCCATGAATTGTTCCTCCTTCCCTAAGAATATCGTAACAAATACTTAACATTCTTATCTGATTCATTTTTTGTATTTTCTATTCTTGGTGAACAGAAGTTCAATAAATATGCTTTGACTGAATGAGAGATTAATGAATGAAGTATTTCAACTGATCGTGAAAACATAGTCAAGATAGTACAGTGGGAAGGAAGGAACCTCAAAAGCAATGCATTCATGTGTGTGTGCAGGACACTGTAGATAACTGTAGTGATGATTTCTGCTGGGCCACTGAAAGGAGAAGGTAATGCTTAATTTATATTTTTTTCTTTTTAATTTCTTATAACTTTTTTTTTGTCTTTTTGAGACAGGGTCTCACTATGCAGTTGAGACTGGCCTTGAGCTCTCTTTTGTAGCCCAGGCTGGTCTCAAACTCACACTGATCCTCCTGCCTCAGACTCCCAAGTGCTGGAATTACAGACATGCACCACCATGCCTGGCTTCTTACAACTTTTTTTAAAAAAAATCAATTTTATAGTTTTTTTAAAAAATCTATTTAGTACGTTGTCTACAGGGTCTCACTACACAGATCAGACTCATAGTGATCCTCCTGTTTCCAGCTTCCCAAGTGCTGGGATTACAGACGCACACCACCACATTCAGTCTCAGTCTCTGTCTCAGCTTTAGTCGGCTGAGCTATTTGGCTGGCCCAGATTTGTGAGCTTGTATCTGGTAACCTAAGCAACTAATTTGAAGATGGTATTAATACAAATTGGTAACCATTGTCAAATTCCTATCACTTTGTTTAATGAAATTTTGTATTGTTTCTATATATATATATACATATATGTGTGTATATATATGTGTATATATATGTATATATATATATATATATATATATATATTTCACCATTTTGTATTTTGTACTCTTAAAAATACAGCATAATTTAACCTTCCAGAGAGATGGACTATTCCTTGTTTGCAAGAATATATATTAATTATATGTACACAAAAATTCAAAAGGAGAAAAAGGAAACGATTCATGTTTAGGGATGCACAATTAGGCATAAACCATAAAGAGAAATGAGGACACAATTCAAGACAAGCTAGTGGTTACTGTTGCAGAGAAAGAGAGACTCAGTGAGCATGAGCAGGTTGTGAAGAGCTGTTAATGTTGTGCTTTGTGATCTGGGTGATGGCGGCAAGGCCGTCTGATCTTGGCTAACCACTGAGCTATGCTGTCCTATTTCTACAGGCTCAATTTTTTTCCATGTGGTATCCAATATATTATAAAAGGCTTTTCTTTTTACCTTAGTTTTTTAAAATTAATTTTAATGAAAAAGAAATAGCAATGAGACAGTTACAATAATTAATACGTTTCATGTTGTTGTCTTCAGAATGGTTATTCAGAGTACAAGATGCAGACATGATATCTTGGCGATGGACTATTGCTGAAATACACTCTTACAGCAAAGAGCTTTTTATTTTTAGATAAGATTAGACAATTGTTGGAATTGACAACAAAACACGTCAGATAGGGTTTTAATATTTTTAGCCACTTGGTTCACAAACTTATGAACGATTTCTGATAGTAGTTTGGAATTGTTAAATGTGTTATCTTCAGTGAAAGGAAAACTAGAAATTTTGCCAACTTTTTGGACTAGTAAAGTCTTTGTTTCTAGTGACATTGTTGTAGCTTTTATAAAACCTTTCAATAATTTCAATGTTCTTTATTCCAGTTCACTTCTGTTCTGGATTCTATTTAACATTCTGGATTATTACCAATAAATTTTACCATTAATATCATATCTTGGCTTTTACGTTGTCTTCGGTTCTCTCTTGTGGCTGTGTCTCTCCGGCGGGACTGGTCCACGCCCTTGGAGGACCTCGTCACCATGCCTCGAAAAATTGAGGAAATCAAGGATTTTCTGCTCACAGCGAGGCGGAAGGATGCCGAGTCCATCAAGATTAAGGACAAAGACAATGTGAAGTTTAAAGTTCGATGCAGCAGATGCCTTTATACCTTGGTCATCGCAGATAAAGAAAAGACAGAAAAGCTGAAGCAGTCGCTGCCTCCCGGCTTGGCGGTAAAGGAGCTGAAATGAACCAGCCAGACTGATGTGAAGTATATTAAAAAGCTTCAAAACTCTGAAAAAAAAGTATCATATCTTGGATGCATTTAGAATAATACAGGGAGAGACAGAAGATAGCTTGGTGGCAATACAATACTTATAAATAGGCCAAATGTTATATAGATACTTCAGAATTAGTTTAACATAATGTACTTCCTTAAATGATAAGCGACAAGATGAGTTTGGTTCACTGCTCCTTCTTGTAGACATTAAAGATAACATAACTTGCAAAAATGTTAGGCTGCTTATCATAGATAAAGCGAAGAAATGTCTTCATGCGTGTCTTCAGGAATGAAGGGTTCATCTTTCAAAACTGGAAGTTTTTGCATAAAGAGGATCCTCAGCTGCCTGACCTCTTTGGGAGTTGCCAAAGAATAAGGAATGAAGAACAAATGTCTTATCTGAGCCTTTTTGTCCCTCCAGGGAGCAGTTAAGATCCAGAAAAAGAACAGTGAAGAGATAGAAAGGCTCAACTCCTTGGTTCCAACTCAAAGACAGCTCTAAAGCCCATGCTCTATAAATTAAAGCCCATTCTCCATACATTCTTCTGTCAGGCTACACTGCACCTCAGCTTCACTCTTTGCATTATATGCTTGCTATTCTTTTCGATGTTTGTCACCCTGATCTCTATGAAACAGCACAGCCATAACACTGGGATGCACCAACCTATCCCATAATTTCCTACTGTAAATTGCTACATCAGCACAATAGTAGCGGGCTGTGTATCTCAGTAGCTGTACCTGGAGGATACAGCAAGACATGTTTGTCTTCTTCCACTTGGTATGAGGAATTTCAAGGTGGCTGCATCTATGCATAAGTAGTAATTTGGGATTTTGTGGACATAATGCTATTTCCAACACTGAAATAAACTCAGGCTCTCAAGTTTTGCAAATATTTACCAGAGTATCACAGGGGTGAAATATCCTCACACCACTCTTACTTTCTGTAAACATAAATGGAATGTGGGTGTGACTCACAGTAGCTGCACCTAAGGAAATTAAAAATCCATCTGGGTATTTACCCACCTGGCAGATGAGCAGCCAGATGTGTACAGGAGATCCAAAGACCCACGGGTGAGTTTCATCTATGAAATACTTATTACCTGACTTTTGTGCCTTTAGGATTTGTTTTAAAAAAGTTTCCTTTTGATTTTTCTGCTAGAAGTAGCTGGATTCAGTATAATGGCACACAGAAAACTCTATTTCCAAGTTTGGGTGGAGGGTGAGAATGGATCATCGGATGATTCATGTGTGTGTAGATGAAGATGTTAACAACTTTGGTGCTGGCTATGGGAGCCGAAGTTCCTGTGACAGGCAAATGCAGCAGGAGTGGACTGATGTAGATGCAGGGAACGCAGACCTCCTTGATTTGGAGGATGAAGAGAACTGTGGGAAGCCACGCCCAGAGGTGCTTGCAGAGAGGCATGTCCCAAGGGAACCTGTCAGTCATCACTGACGGGCCAATGAGCGAGGAGCACGGCAGGGCAGCTTTCTCTTCCTGCGTCATCCCCGCCTCCTGTCTATATAAACCGCTCACACTACCTCAATAAACGGGACTTGATCAGATCTTTTGAGTTGTCCTCATTCTTTGCGTCTCCTGCCCTGTCTTTGTCAATCCCCACTTCTCCCCCAGGTACGAACCCGTTGAACGTCCCGCAGGCCGGGACAGAAAACAGCACTACGAGTGCATATTTGGCTAGCAGAAAATGCCCAGGGAACAAAACGGAATGATCCAATGTTAGAGCTACATCCAAAGATATGGTCAGGATTTTTGCACAGGCGCAACCTGTTGGGAAGAATGCCAGCACTGCCATTCAGTGTTGGAAATTGTAACGGATAGGATGCTACAAGGTGTTGAGAAAAACACAAATGCTGAAATATAAGGAAAATGTTCTGTATGCACTAACAGTCATGTTAAAAAATGATGGATCATAAAATGAGCTGCATGCTTTTGTACGCTTGCTGTACTTAGCAAGGCTTTCTCAGGAAAATCTCATGGGCTGAAGCTTGTAGAATGACGGTGACACTGAAACGTTTTGGCTTCCTTCAAAATTGCCGTCCCCCGGGGGGGGGGGGGGACAGAACTGATACTCTGGCTGATGGCCACTCACAGTTACTCACACTTGAGAGATTTGTGAGTAGTTGTCTAGCAATTTACACATCATTTGAATACATAACTATTAATAAGTAATTTAGCTTCAAGATGTGTAATGCCCCCAAGATACTCTTTAAAATACAGAATAAAAATTTATATTTGTAGGTGTAAAGGCTTATTATACTTTCAACTTAAAAATTTGTTTTTGAACTCAGTCACCAGGTCTTTATTTTTATTTTTATTTTTATTTATTTATTTATTTTTTTTTTTTGTCTTTTTGACACAAGGTCTTGCTATGAAGCTCAGGCTGGCCTTGAGCTCATTTTTGTAGCCCTGGCTGGTCTCAAACTTGCACTGATCCTCCTGCCTCAGCCTCCTAAGTGCTGGAATTACAGGGGTGCACCACCACTCCTGGCTACCAGGTCCTTAGTTGGATAATAATAAACAGCCAAACAATGTTCTGGATAGACTTGTTACTCCGATCTCCCAGACTAATTGGAGGGTGATATTCAGCAATGGGTGTATCAATTTCCATTTGATATCACACTTTCTAACAGATTACAAACTGACCAGCAAGAACTGTACATGCAGAGAAAGCAGAAATTCAAATAAAATATCGCAATTTCAAAACAAAGCTTTGTAGCATCATCTTTCAATTTCAGAAAGACGTAACATTTCCTCACGTATAGCAAAGAAGCGTGAAGCGGCACTGCTGCTGTGTCAACGCTGCATCATGACGGCAACACTGACAGGGAAACCTCGACAAAACAGAAGTCTGAGACGGAAACTGTCAGCAACAAACCCAAAGGCATTGTTCATGTTGTTGACGAGTTATGCCGCAAGTGTAATCTCACTTGACACACAAAGCGCTGTCCAATGATTGTGTTTTACTTGATCCTAAACATGTGTGGTATAGTTTGATAGTTTACAAAGAAGGATAACAAGTATAAAATATCACATATATATTTTTTTTTACAATATTGTGATTGGAATTCATAAGAGATCATGGGAAAAACAAAATTTTTCTGCCCAGTAAACTACAAAAATACTTTCTGGCGAGTTGATAGGTGAACAGGCAGGTGCAATATCACAAAGACATATTAAGACAACAGGAATACCGAAAGATGTCAACTGTGCCTTCCAGAAAGGGACAGGAAAACAAAACTCATGTGCCCTCAGTGTATGAAGTGATGCTTGTGTGTGGAACATGTAGTTTTCATGTATGAAGCCTATGTTCAGTTTGACAGTTGAAGCAAAGATTATTTCTATGGCAGACTTTTGTTAGCATTTACATTGTTATCTTCTAGGTTTTATAAGCAAGTAAACAGCTGATATGAAAATGTTGATGTCTACGTTGCATATTGGATATTTTATTGTATTGATAAGTTGCTTTCCTGCTAAGTGCACATTGTATAATAGCAGGATGGATGCTCCTGGCAAAATGGAAGGGGTTCACATTGCCCTAGGTTTGATGGCAAAATAACTCCCCTTCCCCCCAAAGAAAAAAGCCAGAACTGATAATCTGGCTGAGAGCCACTCATAGTTTGAGAGATTTGTGAGTAGTTGTCTAGCACTACTCGACAACTACTAGTAAGAAGTCTGCCACACTGGAAGGGACAGGTAAGCACATGTGCCGTCAGTGTAAGTAATATGTGTGTATGGAACATGCTGTTGTCATGGGGGAAGACTGCTGTCGGTGTGATAATTCGTGAAAAGATTTTTTTTCCTGTAGATTTCTATCGGTATTCTCACTGTAGCTCATGCAGGAATTGAGTATATCATTATATTTCGGATTTTGTATATGAAACACTTATTGAAAATTTTGACGCTTCCCTACATACACTCAACCGTTATCAATGATTCATTGATTTATTTTTTCATATTAAGTGCTCATTATTTAAAATAATAACACTCATAAAATAAAAATTGACAATTTATCAGTAGAAATGCTCTAAGTATTTCTATTGGTATTACGGTGTCATATACCCACAATAATGTACTTCTGTAACAAAATCCATGTTATAGTCCTTCCAAATGTCCAATGTGTTCATCTCTGACCTTAGGCATTTAATCTTTCACAAGTGGTACCAAGAAAGGAAAAGGAACACAGAGAAACTGTTGCTAATCTCGTTTGATGTCCTTGACAATGTGATTGAACAAAAAATTGAAAGGTAAACGTGAAAGAGAACCTGCTTGAATACATTACAGAGGTTCTCATTTCCTCAGCAGAAAGGATACAAGGTCAAGTACTTACTCTAGGACTTAACCATGGCAGCAGTAAAGCTTATGTTTAAACTCAACAAAGACAGTGATTGAGACCCATCTAGACTGATATCCGAACATGTAGAATCTCAACAATATCTTGAACTCTAAACCTGCAAAAGAAATGCATTTGTTTCTGTGAAAAAATAGCACTTCTACCTTGCTTGATGGGGAGCCAGAAGCCTTTCCTCAGTATTACAACATGTGTCTCCTTGCCATAGGCTTTTACCTCCCTTCCTGTTCTTTAGTGGAAATAACTGTGTCTAAGTTATTACATAAACTGTCAGGAAAGGGCAGAGCCTGATAAAGGAGGAAGTGAATTATTATCCTAAGGGAATAGCAGACCTAACTATCATGCTCTGACAGAAGCAGGGACCTCTAAGCATGGGAGCAGATGGTACCATCATCAGAGATTACCATATATGGGATATTTGAAACGCTGTCACACCAATTTTGCCCTATAGGTGCATAATGTCCATATTTTTTTTTCTTTAGCATAGTTGTATTGATGGATTATTAATTCTCATTGTACGAATTTTATTACGTTAAACAATGAGTGTTTATCAGGGAAAAATACAAAAAAATAAATCATCGAATCTTTAATATTTAGTGAATGTTTATATAAAACCATCAAAGACAGAAGAACTGGATTAGAAAAAAGTAAGATTGGGGTGTTCTTCCACAGTATGAATTTCAGTGCCCTCAGGAGTATCCCTGGGTGAACACGGCACTAATATATCTTCTAAATGCGTGACAAAACAATGACATAGAAGTATCTACATTTTCACTGAGCATAGCAGGAAAGGAAACAAATGTCTTAAGTAGGCTGGCATAACAAAATGTACTCAATAATTAATGTTGAAAATTGCTGCCAGGGCCAGGCCAGATAGCTCAGAGGACTAAAGCGCCTGCTTAGGCAGAGCACAGTGCCCGAGGTTCAATCTCCAGCATGCCTTGCCGACACCCCGCACCCCCAGACCCCAGAGTGTGCTGAGAAGGCGACTGAGACTGGGTGTGGTGGTGTGTGCCTGTAATCCCAGCACTTGGGCAGCGGAAAACAGGAGAATGACTACAAGTCCGATCTAAGGAGTGAGATCTTGTAGAACCTGTACTAAATTAAAAAAAAAAAAAAATGCTACCAAATGTTCTACTAGATGCATCTGAGGTCAAGTAACTGACAGAGGAACTAAGAATGTGTGGATGAGAGCAACACTGACATTATGAAGATACTGAGTGGTACCTCTCCTTTCTAGGACAGACCTGAGAGTAAACGATGCCATTAGAGAGCTGCAGTCTCTCGTAGTTCTGGGCATGAATGGACATTGGCATGAATGGGAGCAGTTGCATCATTTGGGAAGAAAATGTGTTATGTGGAGTTTGTGGCTTCCCCCTGTGGGGAAATCATTAGATTTTTGAGAAAGATCATGTTACCTGCTATGAAATAAGTTTGATTTGATTTTGAGTCTTAATGGAAACAATTACTCATAAGTACCAAGTGCTCAGGAGATCCTGCCTATTAAACGTGAACTTGACATCTTTTGAACCAAAAAGCAATAATGCCGGGTGGTTCATGAGAAACCCCTGATGAGATAGAAATTAGAGCATGAGAGGAATACAAGTACTACTGGAGAGTAAGACCAAGGGGCACCTGTAGGTACCAGAGGTACCTGTTATTGTTCACCTTTCCACCAGTGTGCCTCTTTCAGCTCTTATCACCATGTGGGGTTCCCTTGGTCACAATCAGGAGGCACACAAAAGCCTACATATGGCTCATGAATGGGCCAGTTGAATATTGTACACCAAAAATATAGTGTGTCATTACTGAAGTCTCTCTGAGATATTGTGTTAAGAAACAGTAGTGGGGAAATCTTTGTAATGGGTAGGAATTCTTGGGGGCATGCCTGGTCCTCAATATTATATAGAAAGAGAATAGCATAGAGTTAGAAAATATTGATTCTTGGGAACAAATATCATCATCAGGGTCTTGTAAGAAGAAATATTAAAAAATTGAGGACAAAGGACCTTGGGTTAGAGGAACATAAGTGGGCAAAAGAGAGTGATTACAGCCTTCTTAAATCAATAGCTTCTCACGTTGCCAGTTCTACCAATAACTTGCTGTGATTATTGAACATTGGATTATGTATACAACTACATCCTCTTAGTTCAGTGAGAAGAAACTTGGTTGTACCAATAATAATTAGAAAAATTCGAACATCTATACCCTGTGCTCTGTATCACTAAGAGGAGGACAACAATATGCATTGTATCAAATATTGAAATGTACTACTAATGTGTTTTGAAACTGTCACATTGTTGTATATTGTTATTTTTTATTGTCTTATTTTTTACTTGTTTCTGGGACAAATGCTGGACACTCAAAATGAAGGAAGGAAAGTTTTATTTAGCTCACAATTTGTGGAGGTTTCAGTTCATACCGCCCTGGCTCCAAAGAAGCAGAAAACAATGAAGAGCAGAGGAGAAGCAACAGCTGTGGCATCCATCAAGCCTCTCTCTTCCAAATTCTGTGCCAGCGCAGAGCTCCTCCAAAGTGGCGTGGCTGGAAAGATCAAGCTCCTCCAAAGACGAGGACTTCTCCAAGGAAGTAGGGCAGGGCAGGAAGCAGCCAGGGCAAGGCTGGGCCGGGCTGCTCTGCTCAAAGTCTTCCTCTGCTCTTTTTATACACTTTTTGTGCTGAGTCACTCTGGGGTGGCCCATCTGGCCATAGAGTGGAACCGATCACATCCCAGGGCAGGCCCTCCACATCCTGCAGGATGGGGCCCCCAGAGCCTGGAACCAGCCAAGCACATCCAGCCAAGCTTCCTCAAGTTGACACAATGTATCAACTACCACACTTATTAAAAATAATAGAAAAAGAGTGATTACAAAGCATGAATAGCATCATAGCAAATGTCAGTAACAAACAGAATGTATTCATCATGGAAATGATACTGAAAACCTAGTAGAATATCTTAGCCATTTCATGTCAATGAATCTGTGCTATTCCCAACAGCAATGTTTGCCCAATAGGAATAGACACATATATGTGTTCAACAGCTTGAACTCTGACATGTCGTGGTTGGTTAATGGATGAAATTTCTAAATTGCCAGTGTCTAGAATCAATTATCACCTTCCAAAGTGGCATCAATTCCTGAGAACACCAACTAGATCATTGGTAGCAAATTGACTATGCTGTATCCTTTTCTTCTTTGAGAGAGATCGACCTGCAGTCCTGATAAGGGTTAGCCTTTCTCCAGCCAGCTTCAGTATTGGAAGGATAACAGAGTTTTTGATTGATCAGTGCAGAATACCCCACAACATTGCTTCTGGCCAAGCAATCAAATTTTGAGCAAATAATGTGTGAGAGTGAGACTGGGATTCACAACAATGGAGTGTACTAATAGTACAATTTGTTACTTCATTCAGAGGATGATAGCTTGCTGGAGAGATGGAATGGCTATTGAAGGAGCTGCTGAAACTCTAGGTCTGCAGTGATAATAAAAGGAGAACATCTCAGCACACAGGGAGAAGTGATACAATGATATCAAAGGCTTTCAGATAGACAAACAGAATAGAAAGATTCATGAGTATTAATACTTAGAAACACGAACAAATATGGACCAATGAGATAGCTCAGTGGTCTAAAGCACCTGCTTAGGTAAGCAGACCGCAGTTCAATCCCTGCACCACATGCTATGCCAGCCCCACCCTCAGGGCAGGCTGTGCTTGGCAGGTGGATGGGTGAGGAAGAAGAACAGCTTTACTTCCACCACTCCTAATGATTCAGTTGGGGAATTTGTATTTCCTATGTTAAAATTCTTGGTTATGAGCATGGATACATGAAAGTTCATGGAGGGTGAAAAGATTTCTGGCAGAGGACACAGCCAGGGTTCTCCAGAACTATATTTTTGGCTCAGGTACAGTGAGCTTCTCGTGGCAAGAGCTAGTCGGGATGTAACAAGAGAGGATTACTTCTGAAACCCGAGTGATCTCTTGGGCAAGTTCTTGTTTTGGCTTAACTAATTTTAAAGGTAAAAGAGGCAAATGCAGCATCGTCAGCATGAAAAAAGAATGGTGATGAGGGGCTTAGATGTCATCATGGATGAGTGTCTTGGTTATACAGCCACACAGCTCAAAGAGGTTCTATACAAGGAAGATGAGGGAGATTTAGAATGGAAAAGGAAGACAGAATCAATTGTATTAACTGCAGTCCCCCAAACTCATTATATATCATCTAACTAAATCTCACCCATGGACTAAGGAGATAGCTTGATGGTCTAAGCACCTGCCTGGCAAGCTCAGTGACCCGGGTTTGATCCCTGGTACTGGCATGCTGTGCTGGCCCTGGAATCATGGGCACACCTTGCCACTAAAACTGTGTATGGTGGTACATGCCTGTAACACCAGTGCTAGGGAGGCTGAGACAGGAGGATCACTATGAGTCCAAACTGCACCGTGAGACCCTGTACCAAAAAAAAAAAAAAAAAAAAAAAGATTATACCTTATCCATGTGCTCCAGGAAGAGCTCCTTACTGAAATCATAAGGGAGCAATTCCCCAAACATATATACCCAAGTGTGAAATGCAACTGAGTATCCATAGTGTGGACTGTTATAGTGCTGTATTCACCACCTTGATTTCCTTTGAGAATTCAAGATGTATTCCTCCAGCCCCTGATAGGTATAGATGGCTATTGGTGGAGATTTTCTTTGGGAAATTAGAAAACGGAAGAAAGTGTTGCATCCAAGTTCTAAGGACAGCTGGACTACAGATAGGTATGAGAGCTTGACATCCTTGCCTCTCAACTCAACAGAACTCCAAAAGCACTACCCACACATTGCAGTGTCCCATAGGATTGGTTGAGATTTTTTTTTTTTTTTTTGGATTGGATTGGAAGTTTACTTATTGCCAATTCCAAATCTATTTTTTTTCTCCTTTATTAGTCTTTATATTTTATGAAATTTCCCTGCCCGTGGAGTTGAGGCCTTTATGCTGTGCAGAACAGTAGGGTCAGTGTGAGCCTAAATTTGGCTTCAGCTTTTGCATTTCCGTAGTGGATTTCTAAGTAGTCACTGTAGTATAGTCAGCTGAATTAAACTAGCATGGTGTTTGGTGTGAGAGGCCCACCTGAGGGTTGTTGCCAGCAGCGTAAAGGCAGAACCGGAGAGGCTGCCGGAACCCTGTCCAGATGCTGTGTGGAGGAGCTGTTGGAAACTGCTAGTTCTCTTGGGCTGTTCTCCTAGAGGGCCTTGTCTTGCTGGCTTTCCCGATGAACTTTGGAGAAGCTTGGGTCCTCATCTTGAGTTTTGTTTCCTTGATCCAAAGAGGAAGATAGTGCACTGGTCAGTCTCCTGAAGAAGCTTGTCCCATGGCCTTTCCTGACGGGAACTTGGCTTTCCTTATCCCACTGGAGAAGCTTGGGACCTCACTGTCGCTCAGGATGGCTCTGGTACTTTTTGGGGAGCTCTGGTGCTTACCTTGAGCACTGCCTTCGAGCTCCAGTGCAGATCCTTTATCCCACTGGCACAGACTTCCTAGCTTCTATTGCTAAACCTGGGCCCTTCTGGCACAGATTCATGGAGCGGACCCGCATGAGACTTCGTTGTGAGCTCCAAGCCTCCAGTAGGACTTATGGGAACCATTGTTATGAGCTGTAGGACTTCAGCTGGATTCTTTAGTATTTAGTGTGTGGACAGATTTCCTGCATGGCTTACATATGATTCTTGGGAGATTCATTGCAAAATACTCTTGTAAAACATGTCCTGTATTATATTGTTCTCCTGGGAAAAACCCCGAGTTGTGACAACCACGGTGGCCCACATTCACTCTCTTGTGCACAGATGCGATGATATAGTTTCAGAAATTGTGAAGAGCAACTCCAAATGCAAACACACTTTTGGGGGGTGAAGTAAGGTAATAAAATGCCAAGCAAAATAATTCCTCATTGAGCCGGGCGTGGTGGCGCACACCTGTAATCCCAGCACTCGGGAGGCTGAGGCAGGAGGATCGGTGCGAGTTCGAGACCAGCTTGGGCTACAAAAGTGAGCTCAAAGCTAGCCTGAACTGCATAGCGAGACCCTGTCTCAAAAAAAAAAAAAAAAAAAAAAAAAAAAAAAAGATTCCTCATAGTCACCGAGAAAATGTTGGCTGAGTGAGCACATGCATAATTATAAGTGAGAAATTAAATTATAGTAAACAACAAATTCTGTAAACAGTGGTGGCTGGATATATATTTTTTCCTTGAAGGACGATTCAGGTTAATTGAATAAGAAAAGATTAATCTTATTTAATTCAATTTAATAATTTGTTTCCTAAGATTTTATTACTTCGGTTGTAGCCATTCTGCTTTTCAGTTTTAGAATTTTTGGTAAATATTATAATCTTTCTGAGTTCTGTCCTCTTGTGGAGAATAACAATAACAATAGAAACTTCCTAAACTTTAAAAAATATTATTTTTACTCTATGTTTTATATTTATGGTACTAGAGATTGAGCTCAGTACCTTCATATTGGGCTGCATCCTTACCCCATTTATTTATTTATTTTAAAATGTATTTATTTAATATTTGATATAGGGTCCTGCTACACAGCTCAGACTCACAGTAAAGTGATCCTCCTGTCTCAGCCTCCCCAGTGTGCCACCATGCCTAGCTTCAGTGGCCAGCTCAGTGTGGGACCAGCATGGCATGTGGTATTGGGGATCGAACCTGGGTCCTTGCTTAGATCACCGAGCTTTCTTTATGGCCCCCTAGTCATATATATATGTATATATATATATATATATATATATATATATATATATATATATATTAGAGAAAGGAGGCCAGGGCAAGCATTATTTATTTATTTATTTATTTATTTATTTATTTAGCGGGACTAGGGTTCAAACTCACGACCTTGCAGTTGCCAGGCAGGCACTTGTGCCACGGAGCTATCTCCCCAGCCCCTAGGGCAAGCATTTAATGAGGGGTTGCTATTGCTACGATTAGCGTGAAACAGGAGAGGGTGTTACAGGCCAGCCGCCTGCCAGTCGCACCCCCTTCCTTGTGCTCACTCTCTGCCCGTGAGCCTGCATCAAGCGTGTGGTTTCTCTCAAGTTATGGGCCTCTCCCTTTTGTAAAGGAATATTTTCCTTTCACAGTGACATTGATCTGCCCCAAAGGCAATGGATTTTCCCCGAAGGGCTCAGTCTGCTTTATTTTTATACACAGCAATGTCATAACCCCATTTTCTAAACCATACTTTTCTTTTTCTAATAGCCTCCTTCTCTAATAGTCAAAAATAGGTACCAGGGCGAGTGACACTCAGCTGAAAGCCTCTGCATTGCAGATGCTGTTTCCGCAAGGAGAGCTCACGAACAGACCTAAAGATGATTGAACTCAGAGTCGCTGCAGCTCACAGCATGGGCAGGCTTGCAATATTGCATCTGTGATGCTAATTCTCGTTTTAACATCTTCACAATTGTGTGTGTGTGTGTGTGTGTGTGTGTGTGTGTTACACCTCATATTTGAGACAGCTGCACTTCCCTGAGACTGCAGCAGAAAATTCTGTGGCTTCCCTCGTGGAGGCCAGTTGTAGGAATGGTAACAAGTGCGTCAGGCCATTGCTTTACATCTGAACAATGGGCAGGCTCTGGAATCTTCACTTTGTTTAGCTGGTTCTTCTTTCAGGAGTTTCACAGAGCCCGCCCTCTTTTCACTGCTGTCACTTCTAACTCAGTGTCTCCAAGGTCTACGCAGGACCCAGGAGCTTTCCTTGTCCACATGTAACCACTCCAGCTGCTTTGCCAAATGGTGATTACTTTCTGTAACTTACTCGTACTTTTACGACATCTTAAAGAAGTCATTTAAAAATATTGTCTTCATGACAAATAGCTTCCCTTTGTAATGGATGAAAAATATAAACACGATTTTAATGTTATTTTTGGTTGTTTCAGAGACAACTGGGGAAGAAAGAAAATGAGTTGGGTAGAATTGGGTAACCATCCTTAGGCACACACAGTGAGTGTAGTTCTACAAAATTAACTCAACGCTCAGAGAACTTTGTGAAATAGAATTATGTTACCTAAAATTCATTTTTGTTGGTATGTGCTTGTTAGATGTAATAAATACATTCACTGTGAGGAACTTCTGCACACATGTCCCACATCCTGGTTCTCCTACTTCCCTTCTCCCGCCCCTTCCTCTCATCTCCAGTCAGCCTGACCTGTCCCCTCCTTATCTCTGCAATATCTAACACCTTGATTTCTATCATCTATCTTTTGTTTTCATCTTTATGCTTTATGTGAAAGTTAACCTCTGGTGTCTGGTTTATTTAACTTAGCGTGACGGCCATCAGATACATCCATTTTCCTATGAAAGACTCAATGTTGTTATTCTTTATGGCCAAGTAATATTGCACTGTCTGTATAGCTCACTTTCTTTACCTATTCATTCATGAGTTGTTGGGCCCATAAGCTGCTTTCAAGATTTAGCTCTTGCCATTTAGCTGCGCTATAAACACAGATATGGGTGGATCAATGTATAACCATATTTTACCTTTTTTTGGAAAACACCCAGAAGAAATAGCATTGTGTTGAATGCAGTTTCTATTTTTGGTTTCTTGAAAAATCTTCCAACGATTTCCATAAGGGTTGTATTAGTTCACATTACTGTCAACAGTTTAGGAGGGTCTCATTTTCCCCACGACCTCATCAGAATTTGTTGGGTCTTGAGTTTGTCCTTCTTTCCAGAGTAAGAAGGATCTCACCGTTGGCTTAATTTGTGTTTCTCTGATGGTCAAAGATACTGAACATTTTTTCAGGTACTTACTTACAGCCATTTGTGTTTCTTTTGAGACAAGCTACATATTTCCACTGCTTCTTTTTTTTTTTAATTTTGAGAGTCTGTAGTTTTGAGCTCTTTCTGTGTTTTATGTATTGCTCTTCTGAAGAACAGCTGGAAATATTTTCCCATTGTGTAGGTGTCTCTTCACTTCATTGGTTCTTTCCTTTCTTCTTCTTTCCTTTCCTTTCCTTTCCGTTCCGTTCCGTTCCGTTCCTTTCCTTTCCGGTTCTTTTCTTTCCTGTGCAGAAGACATTCAATTTCATAGACTCCCTTTTGTTGCTAGTTGATTGTTGATATTGTTTTTGTGCAATTAGTGTTTTGTTGAGCAAACTGTTGCATATTCCTATTATGTTAGGAATTTTACCTGTTTTATCTTAAAGCAGATTCAATGCTTCTGTTTTTATATTTAGGTCTTTGAACTATTTTTATTTTATTTATTTTTAAAATGTATGTACGTATTAATTTATTCATTTGGTACAGGGTCTGGCTATAGTTTGAACTTGTAATGATACCCCTACCTCAGTTTCCCCAGCTCTGCAGGCATGCACCACCACTCCTGGTTTTGGTGGCTGGCACAGTGCGCCTGGTGTTCCAGATTCCAGGACTGGCAGGGCATGTGGTACCGGAGATTGAATCCAGGTCCTTGTGCTTTCCGGGCAGGTGCTTAGGCCTCCAAGCTATCTCAGCAGCCTCTGATTTGATTTTAGTGCAAGGTGAGAGATGGGAGAACCCATCCCTATATAATTGGATTCAGCAAAATTCCATGGCTGCTTCTGGGTCACCTGACTGCTCTGTGATCTGCTTCATGTCTCATGCTCTGTTCCCTCATGCAGAGATTTATACAGGGGCAGAACAGGCCAGGCACCTGGTCCTACTAGATGTGCTTCCAGGCATCTTCTTTACCTGACATATCAACTTCATTTCCTTTCTTCTATACCATGACAAAACTGCTGGATAAGAGATTCCAGCACTTAGGCTGTGGTGAACATTAATTTTATTTACAGCAACCAATTTAGGAAAATTGATCCAGACTCTATTGGGGTGCACACCTTCTGATCTGTTAGTATCTGGCTTCATTCAAGTCCCTCCCTGCTCAAACGCACCCTATTTCCACAACTGGTAGTTTAAACGGAGAATGATTTGTGTCCATCAGCCTAGCAGTGACAAGTCCATCACTCAGTCATCCTGCACGACTGCCAAATGCTTTCCAAAGCCCCTGATATTGATGGTGACAATTTTCTACATTCTTCGTTCATGGTTTAAACTGTGGCTCTCTTTGCCGTCAATCTCCCAAAGGGCTAAGCTCTGTCTGTGTTAGGGTTAACAGTTATAATCCAATTCATCTTTTGAAGTGGCACAGTGGAAGAGAATCTGCTTAGTTGTGTGATTTGGCTGCCCTCTTCTAGGTAGAAAGACTTCGTTTTTAACCTCTATCATCTCTTAGTGTTTTCTTTAAATTGACCAAGAGCAGTATATTATAATTGGGTGGTGGCAGTGGTACCAGTATGTCTGTTTTGATTTAATCATTGCCTGGTTGGATTTTATGTTTTGATGATTTATACTTCCAATAGGCTGCTGTCTATCTTTGCAGTCTAGAACTAACTTTGTTCTGTTGAAGTGGTTATGTTGAAAGCATGTCTAATGGCAGGACATCAAGTAACACCTGCTTCACTAATGAGAGTAGTTTGGAGACAAGGGAAGAAACTGAAGTCCCTGGGTAATAGGCAAAGCACAGTTTTAGCTAGGGTAACAGTGCTTGTGCATGGTACTAACAAGAGACAGGCTCTTTGTTCTTAGCAAGAGCCTTACATAAGGCTTATTAAGCAAAGAGAGAAAACTTTAAAAAGACAGAAGCTTCCAGGACTAGCTAATGCTGTCAACTAGAAGCACATACTTAGGGAAAAATCCCTTAGTTCGCTTATCTGTTCCATTCATATATGCACTAGGACTTTTCTGTTTTTTATTTTATTTTTTACCTATACACATTGAATTTCCCTTAAAGTTATAAGGCTCAACATGGAAAATAGCTTTAGGCTTGCTACTGCTTTCACGTTTGATTACCTTTGAATTTGTTCTATAAGATAAACTAACAACTGAATTTCTCAATTTTAAATATCTGAAGAATTTTCTCCACTCAGCTTATCACCTTAACACTTTATTTCGCTGTTTGTTTTTCTACACAATAGTTCCATTATAGCGAATCTTCTCTCCTCATACGTCTTTACCAGTTATGTCCATAAAATACGTTTGAATTAAGACATTGTAAAACATGAGCTTTTGTGCTTTGGTCCGGTTATACATCATGTAACAAATTTCCCCTTGAGAAAAAAAATGTCACTCACACTTAGGCATACCTTGTATTCACACTGGCATCACCTCAAAAGCGAGGTGGACTTCTGTGAGTTTTGATTGTGGATGATTGTAAATAAGAGAGTTTGTTTCCAAGAGTACAAATACTGAAAAGTCTGATGTTGTTTGAATTTTATAGGCATAGTTTTATTACTTTTAGATTAATTTTAAACATAGCACACAAGAACCATGTGTAATATATGAAGTAGAAAGTCTGAAAGTAAACTAACAGGAGGAGAATGCAGTGTATACATTTATAAAAGGAAAGTGTTATTGGTGTGATTATATTTTATCACATGAAACATATGCTAAGCTAAAAAGATTGGAAGACTTTTTCCTCGATGTAAATGCAAACACTTTATATAAGGATATTTTTGTGACTTAACCAGAAAGATGTAGAAAATAGAAGTCATATGACCACGATTTATAATTCAAATTATGGTAACTGAAGAGAAATGTGCACATTGGCAATGTAGGTTTTGAACAGTTCTTTCCAAAAGTTGTATAATTAACTCTCAAGCAGACACTCAATGACAAATTTGTTGAGCAGCACAGGTTTAACAGACTTAACTTCATTTATATACATAGGACCCTTTATTCAACAGTCATGGAATTACACAGTAACTTCAGGCACAGTTACAGAAGTTCACCGAAGTCCTGATCCTCTTTCTGACAAAAGAAGAGGCTGAGAGGCTCCAAATGTTTTTACCATACAATAATTCATTCACAAATTAAAAAAAGAAAACAAAAGAAATCTTAATATATTTTATGGTAAGAAAGCACTTTTAAATAATTCATGGAAAATTCAGTAAATTATAATGGAAATTATGTAACATTTTGAGCTGAAAATAAGAGTAACAAATGAGTTAAAGATAAAGTAATAATTAGAAATTGATGATATAGGAAATAAAGCATGTACACAGAAAATAGAAGAAAGGACAAGTAAGTAAAATATCATAGTCCTTTTCATATAATTCAGTCATAGATTTGCAAAGGTGGACATCACTAGAAATATTTCAAAAATTTTAGAGATGCAAAAGGAATTTTTTTTTTTTTTTTTTTTTTTTGTCTTTTTGAGACAGGGTCTCGCTATGCAGTTGAGGCTGGTCCTGCGCTCACTTTTGTAGCCCAGGCTGGTCTTGAACTCGCACTGATTCTCCTGCCTCAGCCTCCCAAGTGCTGGGATCACAGGCGTGCGCCACCATGCCCGGCTATATGCTTTCAGATGGATGAATCCATAAAGAAAAATTAGTTTTTGTATGTAATGGAGCACTATTAAGCCATAAAGGAAGATAAACGAGACTTTTTAGGAAATGTATATATCCTGCTTTGAAGTGAAAAAAGTCAGGCTCGCTTGTATAAGTATCACACTGATTCTCATGAGTCCCACTTTCAAGTAGAACAAGACCTCTGTCCTAAAACCTGGAAAATTTTATAAGAAACAAATGTATAGACCAATCTCTGCCTTGTATATATATACTCAGGTCTTAAAATATTCATAAGCTAAATCTTTCTGTAAAAGTTTAGTATTTCACTAGTAAATTCAATTTATTTCTGGGTGCAAGTTTGGTATTTTATTATTTTTCTATATTTTAGGGAAGGGTCTACAGGGTGTTCAGTGTATCACTACTAGATCAGACTTGTAGTGATGCTCCTGTTTACGACCTCCCAAATGCTGTGATTATGAGCATGTGCCATCATGCCCAGTCTCACTCGCCATCTCAGCGTGCGCCAGGGATGGGGCTGGCATGGCAGGCCCAGGGACCAAACTCCCGGCCCCTGTGCCTGCTTGCAGGCACTTCAATCCACTGAACTATTTGGCCAGCCTTTAGTTTGGTATTTTAGCATATCACATTTTATAGATAAGATAAAAAAATATTGATTAAGTAGACCCTGAAAAAGTATTTACTATAATTTAGCAACTAACTTTGTTTTCTCTTTTGAGACAGGGTCTCACTACGTAATTTAGGCTGGCCTCAAACTCATGCGGATCTTTTTGTCTCAGCCTTCTGAATTCTTGGGAGCATTCAGTTAATTTGAGACTCACAAACTAGCGAAATGAGAGGACTTTAACTGAAGTATATTTACAGAGAATTTAGAGCAAGAATTTCCAATTATTTAAATACAGGATGACCTCAAGTTGCATATTTTTAAATAAATTTTCTTAAGAACTATAAAGTGACAATGTAATAACATTTATTCAATAAAGAATCAACTAGTTGAAATGAAATCTGCCTGAGCAATGCTTAGGATACTCAGAGCATTAACAAACATGCGGCCCGAGGGGAGCTTGGGGCACTCTGTTGAGTCCTTACCATGAAGCCTGGGAAGCATTTCCTTTGTGGGCAGAAAAGAGAAGCCTGTGTTTCGCTAGCATGCAAGCTTCCAGTGGTATATAAAAAGAAGTGAGTTGCGTAATTATTGGGAAAGAAGAACTAAAAATGCAAAAGAAAAAGAAAAATCATACTTCACTCTATAACCACCAAGTTGGCAGAATTTTCCAGTGGAAAACGTCAAGCTTTGGTGGGAATTTGGAATTATGGGAAGTCTTATGAAGTAATACTGACATCATGGATGGTAGGGGCCACTCTAGAAATCTGCTTCACACTGGAAGATGGGCAAAGATGCATGGAACATGATCTAACAACCCTGCCCTTGCCGGTGTGCAAGAACCCTAGAAAAACATGGTCAGAGTATTCATAGCAAGGCTGATGTTTCTAGCACCAAGCCAGAAATATGTAAATGTCTGTCAACATTAGAATTAATAAAAATATTGAATATTCACTCAAAAATGCTAGAACTCATGCATATAGATGCATGAAAACAAGTAAGCCTGCTGAGCAAAAGGAGGTAGATATTTAAAGAAAAGTGTATTATACCAGTTTTGTAAATTTCAAACACAGGAAACAAACAAAATTGTTTTAAAATCTATAATTAGATAGTAAAATCACACAAGAAGGAAAAATAAGTGAATTTCAAATAATTGGCAGCATGGATAATATAGTGGTTGCTTCAGCGTGTCAACATGGGAAGCTGAGGGCTTGGCTGGATTGGCTACGCAGCTGTGCACCCTGGTGTGGGCCTGCCCTAGGGCGTGTAGGGTCCACCCTAGAGTGACTCAACACAAAAAGGATGTACATTCTACTTCCTTGGAAGAACTTATCTCCTGGCTTCCAGCACAGACTCTTTGGCCTCTGCTTTGGATCTTTCAGCTTTCTGTCACAGATTCACCAGACTTTTACCCCTTCAGTCACACACCCATTGGCCTCCTGATATGGACTTGCACAGAACACTGCAGTAGGCTTCAGACCTTGGGCTGAATCCTTCAGTATTGAGTGTGCAGATGCCTTCTATATGCTTCCCCATCCAACTCTGTGGCTGACCATCCTAAGCCAATCTTATCATTTCTTATAAATTTGTGCATCTTGTGTTATACCTCTTTCTTATTTATATCTGTTACTCTGGTAAAACTCTGATACAGATACCAATGAGGTTGAGGCTTAAGAGTCAAAGGCTGAGCCAGGTGCAGTGGCTCACGCCTGTAATCCCAGCCCTCGGGAGGCTGAGGCAGGAGGATTGGTGCGAGTTCAAGACCAGCCTGGGCTACAAAAGTGAGCTCAAGGCCAGCCTCAACTGCATAGAGAGACCC
>PVJA010012780.1:0-51153 GCA_004027025.1 Myocastor coypus
GTGATCCTCCTGTTTTTAGCCTCCCAAGTGCTAGGACTACAGGCGTGTCCCACTGCGCCTACTCTCAGTCGCCATCACAGTGCATCTTGGGTGTGGGGCTGTCATGGCACGCTGGGGATCGAACCGCTGTCCTTGTGCCTACCTAAGCAGGCACTTTAGTCCACTGAGCTATCTGGCTGGTGCTCCTTTTGCTTTGTGACACTGTTTCTATCACAGGAGTTTGAAGTTTCGGCAGAAGCTGGACTTGTGCTCATGGTGCTGGCTCTAGGAGCCGTGGCCTGTGCAACACTGGCACCAGCACCAACTCTGACATTTGCGCGGTCATCAGCGCCGACCCGAAAGCTGCTCCTGGGCAAGGACGTCAGGCCTTGTAGCTGGCAGCACAACAGCAACTTTGGTGCCAGGCAACTCTGCACTGCTGCGTGGCAGCCCTGGCCATCCTTGGGGCCCTGCACCTGCTGTGCCCTACGCGGGTTCTGAAGGCCCAGAAGTGGTCGTCCCCTTGCTGCTTTCGATGAGGCGGCCGAGGCTCAGAGAGGTGACGGTGCATGAGTGGGTCACATAGCCCACATCGAAGTGCTGCACAAGGGAGAGCTTCTTGTCCACAGCCTGGGGACCTCCAGGCGTTGTCCCGGGGCATGTGGGGACAGTGGCTCCTGTCCCTTTGGACCGGCACCTGGGGAAAGGCCCTGGCCCACACCATTAGGGCAGGAACTCTGAGGCCGCACTGGCCTGGCCGGGAGCATGGTCCTTGCCACATACTCTCCGAGCTGAGTGTACTGCTCAGCCCCACGGGGTCCTTCCCTGGCTGCCTCTACATGTGCCCTGAGGAGGAAGTGGCTCTCAGGGGTCTGGGTGGCTGTGGCCACTGTGAGCAGGGAGGACTCAGCAGAGCTGGGAGCAGATGAGAGGTCCTAGGGCAGAGGTCTGGCCTTCCTGTTGCCTGGCCTCTGCCCCTGCTCTTGGGCAGTGGTGGGAAGCCCAGAGCCCCTGTCTGCCAATGGATGGGACTGGATGCAGGTGGAGGAAATGGGTTTGGATCCCTGCAGGCTACAGGTAGCCAAGCAGCTAGGGGTTGAGAGCCAATGGAGATGAGGAGACCTGGGGTCAAAGCTCGGCTGCCCCTGCTGCCAGGTGGGGTCCATCTTGCCACAGCCAGGACTCCTATCTGGAGTAGTATGGAGGAGCTGCCCCTAGGCAAACACACAGACAGATGGATGGCTAGACACAGGCCCACAGCCACTGCACTTCTCAGCACTCCCTGCTCCCATCCTTCTAGAAAGTTCTTTCCCTGGCTATTGCTTCCCTAGTACCTAGGAAGTATCTGTTCAATGCCTCTGAAGGGAGCTGAGTTAAGGCCCTCTCTCTGGAGCTGAGGGCGGCGCCCCAAACTCAGTCTGCATCGCAGGCTGTGAGGGTCCTCAAATGCAGATGCTCACACACTGTGGACCCTGTGTTGTGGGGTCAGGGCTCAGGGTCTGGAATCTGACTTCCTGGCCTCCTGGGTGAACTCTGCAGTGGGTGTGGCCTCTCAGAGCCTCCGTTTTCTCCTCTGGGTACAGGAGTGCCTGGCTTGTGTGTCCACAGGGACTTGCAGCAGGCAAATGTGACCCAGGCAGCCAGGAGTGTGCACTGTCTGTCATGAGCTCTGGGTGACCAGGCACTGTCATTGAACAGGAAGGGTCATGGGGGGAGCACTCTGGCTCAGAAGACACAGTCGACCTGGAGTGGGCCTCGGAGGGAGGGTCCACCTGACCTCCATGCTGCCTGCTCTCTGGCATGGGCACTGTGAAGACAGGCACATTGGGCATGTGCGTGTGTGCCAGTGTGCATGCGTGTGTGTGCATGTGTGCGCGTGAGCGTGTGTATGTGTGCAGAGCCCCAGGCTGCACTGCTGGGGACATGGTCCTCCCGTGGGGCCTGGCACTAGCTCCGGGCACAACAGGCTTTCCGGGGACACTGCACAGGTGCCTGGGTGTTTCAGCCTCCACTCTCCTCTGCAGTGCCTGGCCCAGGGTCTCAGATACAGTGAGACTCATCGGCCAGAGCTGCACTCAGGCAGCAATGCAGCCTTGCAGAATTCTATAGTGCACCTGCTCTGCCACACGGGTGGGGACCCTGGGGCTCGGATAGGGAGTGGTTTATGGGGGGCAACAGGGGCCTGGGCAGAACCAGCCTGGATCTTCCTAATACTCCCTGAGGGCCCAGGGCATGGTCCAAGGCCTGGCCCAGCCCAGCCCTGGGTTTTGCTCCACACTGGGCCAGGAAGGGAATGAGAGGGTGAGGGAGCCTCCCCGGGTGAGTACAGCTCCTCCTGGCTTTGGCGTGCAGTCAGTGCCAGGGAGTAAGCAGCGGTGCATACGAGGACTTTGCCACTTGCTTCGGGCCGACCTGCTCCCAGGGATGCAAGGACACTTGGTGGGTGGTTGGCCGGTGCTGGCAGCCTCCCCCGGATTTTGTGGGTTAGGCATCCCCAGTGTCTTGCCTCTGTGGTGCTCAGCCGTCTGGGCAGGCTTGGATGCTCAGGGGTTGGGGTCCTGGCGGTCACCACCTGGCACCCTGACAGATGCCTGCTTCATGAGAGGGGTCTCGGCACTGCCAAGTCCAGGGTCTCCTCTGATCTTCCAAGGGACCCCGGGCCTTTCAGAGCCAGGAGTCAGCCAAGAGGCTTCTTGTCTATCGGCTCCAAAATTAACAGAGAAGCCCTGCAGTCTGCTCTGTGGTGGACTCAGGCTGCAGTGGGGCCCAGACACAAACAGGATGTGGCCCAGAGAGAGAGGGAGGAGATGCACAAAGCCCCCTTTACATGGCAGAAACAGAGATCCCCTCATCCTCAGAGAATGCCTCCCAAGACCCCCAGGGCACACCTGAGGCCTTGGAGAGCACTGGCTCCTGGATCGGCTGCATCCCCTCCCACTTATGGAGGCTACAGTAAAGTCCCATCTAGACATGAAGTACAGCAAGAGATTAACAGTAACTAATACAGTAGAACAATTATAACAATGTGCTGTAATAAAGTTATGTGGCTACAGCCTTTCTCTCTCTTGTGAATCAAGACAAATAATAGGCTCAGATGGCTGCTGGCTGAGGGTGACCAAAGCCGGGGATGAGGGCAACCTGGACAGGTGCTGGGTGTGGTCACTGGAGGAAGAGATGGTCCTCCCCTGGGGCATGGGGCTGGAGAGCCGGGCATTGGTCCTTTTTTTTTTTTTTTTTTCTTAAATGTATTTAGTTCAGGGTCTACAGGGTCCCACTACACTGACTCGGACTGGTAGTGGTTCTTCTGTTTTTAGCTTCCCAAGCACTGGGATTACAGGCACGCGCCACCATGCCAGGACTCAATTGCCATCTCAGTGTGCCCCCAGCAGGGCCAGCACCAGCACACCAGGGATCCGACATCTGGTCCCTGCGTCTGCCTAAGCAGGCGCTTTCATCTGCAGAGCTATCTGGCCGGCCCGGCATTTCATTTCTCCTCCTGAACAGAGGTGTCTGATATCCCAGCGCTGTTCCGAGGTTGCCCAGGCTTGGATGTGGTCCTGCCCTTGCCTCGTCCTGACCTTTGGGCGGGGCCCAGGCCTCGTGCTCCGGTGCCATGGGTTCCGAGTCCCGCACACTGGGCGGCTTCTGCTGCTGATGTTTGTTTGCTTGCTGTTCTGGAAACGGAGCCTGCGGCCCAGGTGTTGGCATCACGGGTGGCCCCAGCGGTCCCTTGTCCTGAAGTTGCGCTGTTCCTGTATCCACGCATCATCCTCCCTCTGTGGTTCTTTATGTACAGATTTCCCTTTCGCATAATGACAGGGTCCCATGGGTTAGGAGCCCGCCCCCCATGACTTCATCTTGATTTTCTGAAAAAATCCTATTTCCACGTAAAGTTGCATTCATGGGACCTGGAAGTGAGGACTTCAGTGTCTCTTGGGGGGACACAACTGAAGCCTCAGATAGGATCGTAATGAAATATGGTTTGTGCAATTAGAAAAGAATGAAGGTGCACTTGCCAGGCAGAGTTTAGCACCCCTGCTGGGGAAGTGGAGTGTGAACAGCACATGTGATCCTTGCTCCCTGCCCCCATGGCCCCCCAGAACCTACTCTCTGGGTTCCTACTGTGTCTCCTCTATTCCCTTCACTCGTTCATACGTTACGTCTCTCCTCTCATGCTGTGTTTTTGGAGTGCCACTGTGTACCTGGCACTGTACCAGGTTCAGGGTATTCCGAGTAAGAAAGGGGGCATTCTTGTCCTCAAGGGTCCCCCTGGGGAGACAGAGAGTAGGCGGGGCGGAGGCAGGGACTTAAGAGCTAGGGACAAGCACAGAGGGTGAGAGCCCTCTCCCGCCTGCAGAGGGTGTACTAGGAGCCAATCTGGGAAAGGGGGTAGGGCTGCTGGAGGCGGCCTTCCTGCAGGTGAGGACTTGGCAAGTGACCCTCCCCCCACGTCATGTGAAGGATGAGCCAAAGGGCGGCAGAGCCACTGTCTGTTAGTTTTATTTGTGTGTATGGAAGGAGAGGTCTGTATTTAGATCCCTTCCATCTATAGTAGGAGATGCTGGCATTCAGAGCAGGAAGGGACTCTCCCAGCTCAGGGTCCCCTGGACCAGCGGGCCCCGAGGGGTGCTGCAAGGTGCCTCTCTCACCCCCAGCTCTTTCCAGCACCAGCCCAGCCCGCAGCCCTCCTCATGGTTATTCAATGCACAGCAGCGTCGCCTACAACCCTGGGGGTTCTTTGTCTGGGTGGTGCACATCTGCGCCTCTGGGGTTAGAGAATCTGCGGGCGGCTTGCAGGGTTTCAGAGGGGGTCCCTAGGTAGGCTCTCCTGACATGTGGAGAAATGATCCCCAGGTCTTATTGGCCTGGTGAGTGCCTGCTGACCACCTACTGTGCGCCAGCTCCAGCCCCTCCACAACATGCAGGAATTCACAGCTTTAAAAAGGAAAATCTCAGGACCCAAAAATACTGCTTCAGCTCAGTGCTCTGGACCCAGTGTTGAATGGGCAAACGGATGGTGAGGACCTGGGCCGTGTGGGCAAGCCCGGGCCGTGGGGAGGCGGGGGCTGTGGGTGGCGGGGGCTGTGGGTGGCGGGGTGTGTGTATAACCCGCTGCAGCCAGGCCAGGCTGCCTGGGAGATGGTGACATCTAAGCTCTTTTTTTTCCTTTGTTTAAAGTTTATGTATTTATTTGCTTATTTATGGTATGGCTGGCTCAGCCTGTCCTGAGGGTGGGGCTGGCGCAGCATGTGGCACTGGGGATTGAACCAAGGTCCCTGTGGTTGCCTAAGCAGCCGCTTTAGACTACTGAGCTATCTCACTAGCCCTAAGCTGAGTCTTGAGATGCGCGAAGAGGCCACTAGGTGGGTGGATGCTGTGAACCAAAGCGTGAAGGCGTTGAGGTCTTACAGGAAGGGGTGGAAGGAAGCTCCTAGGGGCCGTGGGTCTGCAAATGTGGCGTGGGGAGGAAGAGAGATTAATAAAGGGCCAGGAAGTCAGAGGAAGAAGCAGGGCTTTATTCAAGAGGCAATAGGGAGCTATGGAAGGACTGAGAGGGGTGACGGAGCGGTATTTGCTTGGCTTCAGAGTTCCTTCTGTGATAAGGGAAGAGGTGGCACACAGACAAAGGCGCCAGCAGGGAGACGGCTGCAGTCATGAAGTGCCACAGATCCAATATTAATAGCAATCACTGCGCTAATCAACTTGTGGTTAATTATCATGTCAGATATTTTGCATTTTTTATCTCATCCATCCCTATGTGCTGGGCTTGGTGTGTGGTGATAATAATGACGCAGAGTGAGTGCTAGTGACCCGTGCAATCTGCCCCCTTGTGCAGATGAAAGTAGAGTTTCACAGTGTGTAAGTAACTGGGGTAATGGGTGCATGGGTGTGCAGACGGGGTTTCTCCCCAGGAAAGGCAGGATCTACTCTATAGCCATGGGGACCTTGCCTACTTTGGGGCTGCCCTAGCCCAGGAACATTGCCTTGGCCAACTGTAGGGTTGTCCCTCTCTAAGCGCTGCCCATACCAGTGTGGGGACACAGAAGATAAAGGTCAGACCCTGTGCTTGGAATTGAGGGTACAGAGGACCCGCTAGGCAGCATATTATGTTGTGGTTGTTGCTTTTGTTACTCACTGCCCATGACTCAGGTCAGCAGGGCAGTCTCCCTGTAGGACACTGCAGAACTGAGAACAGACAAAAAAGAGACTTAAAGGCTGCACCTGGAGGGCCAGCGAGAAAGCTTAGTGGACTAGGCGCCTGCTCAGGCAAGTGCTGGGACCAGGGTTCTATCCCCGGCACCACATGCCATGCCAGCTGGGCATGCTCAGCCAGCCACAGAGTCTGGGTGTGGTAGTACATGACCATAATCCCAGCGCTGGGGAGGCTGAAACAGGAGGATCACTAGGAGTCTGAGCTGCGTAGGGACCCTGTACCACATACATTTAAAAAAAAATTGCATCTGGAAGTTGACGTAAATCACTTGTGCTCTCATTTCATTGGCCACAACAAATCATGTGACCCAGTCCCCGGATGGAAAAGGAGGGTTCACCGCTGCTGGTGTGGATGTGCACGTGGGAAAATATTAGGAGAGGATCTGGGATGTGTGGGTGTTGCTTGGAGGAGGTGATCGGAGTTGTGTGGGGTGGTACTACACGCTGTTTTTCGGAACCGAGGCCCCCTCACCCGACCGCAAAGCTCTGCCGTGCTAATGATAGGAAACGCTGGCTCATTTGACAAGCCAATTGGAGTCCTCCTGATTGCATTTGACTCTCTGACTAATGACAAGAGATGAACTCGGTTTTCTTAGTGCAACTTACCGTTGGATAGCCTTGGGCCATCACACGGTCCCTGTGTGCAAAATGTTGCCTTGTGAATTATCTAATAAAGTAATAAAGAGAGGGACTTGCTAAATGATTTGTCTTTTAACCATTGTAATGGGATTTTTTGTAACATTGTTTTATGTTAGAATGCAAAAATGATCACACGTAATTAGAATCATTTCCATTCAAGTCTCCGCCAGGCCTCCGACATAATCTGTGACTTGTGCCACGCTGAGGAAGTCATCTCGTAAAAGCTAATCAAATACAATATTAAACTACAGTTTTGACGGGAAGTAAGGCAGTGAGGACGGGTTGGGGAGTTGGCCTGAGCCTGTACCGCCTTGCAGGGAGAAGAGAGAAAGGGGAAAGGAGAGGTAAAAGAGGTGGAAGGAAGGCGAGGCGAGGAGCGAGAAGTCTCTGTAGCTTCTTTAGGGACAGACAGCAGGCAAGTGACTGCCTTCCAGAGGGTGGCCTGGGACCCTGGGACCCTGGGATCCTGGGACCCTGGGACCCTGAGCCTACCTTGAGGCTCTTAATCCCTTCTCTTCCTGCCCCTTGCAGAGCTGATGTCCCTGCCCTGGGCTTCATTTAATCCTGCTGACCAGGTGCTTCCTGAAATTCTTATGTTTAATCCTAACCAGGTGGACACATACAGGTACTTATTTATCTACAAAAGCCACAGTCTAAATGTTCAACCAGAAAAGCACACAGCACCTGGGATCCCCTAACTGCAAGCTTTAGTAAGGACACAGAGACAGGCAGGCTGTGTTGTTGTGGGCAGAGGGAGAATGTCCATTTAACCAGGGAAAATGTCCCAGGTTTCACGCAGGTACAGGTCGGGTCTAGGCAGGTGGGGAGAGGCAGGTGGCCGCTGCACTGTTGTTCTGTTCAGTGGCTTGGAGGAGTGGAGGCTTTTCCCAGATGGACGAGCTTTAGGGCAGAGAGCACAGACAGCTTCCCGCTGAGCGCTGTGTGTGTGTGTGTGTGTGTGTGTGCGCACACACACACGTGTATGTGCATGTGCACTCTTAGGTCTTTTCATTGTGCTATGGAGTCCCCAGGCTGTGGCCTGGTTCCGGGCAGGAGGCGGTGTCAGCTCAGACTGAGCTGCGTGGGCGGCAGCGGAAGATCACGTTGGAACAAGTGACGTGCGGTGGAATAATGGCACCGTACAGGGGAAGCAAAGCCATCAAGGGATGGCAGCAGGGCTCATGAATATTCTGGGCACTTGTACCCACCGCCTGCGCCAGGCTCGGCTTCTGATTCATCAATATTACAAATTGGCACAGTGGCGAGCAGCCTGTCAGTAATGTTGACTTTTGCTTCATGCCCAAGGAATTGCAATGGAAGTATTTCCTAGGGACGCCCTGCAAGAAGAAAGGGAGGCAGCGGGGGCCTGGAGGTCCGGCTCCAGAGGGCCTTGGGTGAGACCCGAGGTCCTCAGGGAGAGCATGGGGAGAGAATGCGGACGCCCACGGCCTTCCAGCAATTCAGCGGACAGGAGGCAACAGGGCCCATGACCCCGCAGACAGCCACGGGCTCAGAGCAGAAGACGGTTGCCCGGCTGTGGAGGGGAGGAGGATAAGGCAGAGATGGGAGCCCCATGTGAGGCGTGGGCGTGTACTTCCTTTCCTTCCAAATGCAGGTAATGATGGCACCTTGGAGGGTTGCTAGGGGGATGAAACGGGGGCAGAGCTCGGAGGTGCTTTGGGGGTTTCTCAAGTCACCATCCAGCAGCTTGCAGCCCCAGTTCGGCTACGAAGACGCTGCGCCACCTCTGGTCCTTGTGCGGTGTCCTCCGGTCAGGCAGCATGACCCAGACTGTGACCAGGAGGCCCACCTGGCAGGGAAAGCAGCTCAGAAAAGTGGAACGCCTTGCCCTACTAAGGCTCCACAGCTTGGATGTGGCAAGGTGGTCGTTGTTGAAGGTCGTGATTGGAGGTCTTCAACCAAATGAAGATGGTAAAGTGCTGTACACCCATTTCACAGATTAGAAACGAGAATTTATGGATCAAGGCTTCAGGGAATTTCTTAAAAGGGGTGAAAAACAAAGACGCCTAGTCTGTCTCTGTCTCCCTCTTTCTCCATCTCCAGTATTTTAACTAAAAACACAGTGGAGTCTCTCTGTCTCTCTGTCTCTGTTGCTAACCCCCACCCCCTGCACTGCCTGTGGAATTAGCAATAAATGCATCTTAGACTCACAGAGGATGAGGGGGATGGTCTGTGTCTTAGTTACTTTTCTCTCATTGCTGGGACAAATACCCAACACCCAAAATGAAGGAAAGAAAGATTTGTTTAGCTCACATTACTGGGGCTTTCAGTCTATACTTCGCTGGATCCAAAGCAGAGAGGCACACGGCAGAGAACAGAAGTTCATGGCAGTGGAACAGTGACAATGGCGACAGAGGCAATCGAATAACCAGGGGAGCAGAGAGCAACAGCTTAGTCTGTCTCTCTGTTCGTTCAGGCTCTCTGCCTCAGCCTATCCATTTTAGGCTACACTCATAATCCCAGAAGTACTCAGACCCATAATCCCATCAGTATTAAAACATATAATCCCAGGGATCATGAGGCAAGTCTCAAACTCTAGAAGTCCCCATCCCATGATTGCATGAGGCTTTGGGGGGGACAACTAGACATAAACCATAACAATCTGGTCTGAAGTAGAATGTTTATTAGATGAAACATCTATTAAGTTCCTACTGTGTGCCAGGCCCTCTTCTGCCAAGTAGAGAGTGGAACAGATTATTTGTTCTAGAGAATTCACTCATAATCTTGGGATTTCAGGGTACTGCCCATGACCAGTTCTGGGCACAATATATCCCTCACATGATGACCAAATAGGATGCCGATTTATTCTTCTCTTGCTGAAAGCTGTAAAATGGTTACTATAGGCACTGACGGGTGGAAAGAGGCATGGAAATTCCCTCCCAACGTCCTTCTCAAAGGATGGCGTCCTAGAGGAGATAGGCTGGGCGAGTTGCCTTGCGTCAGTGTCCTGGACAGACAGTGTGGGACGGGAGCCGCTCTGATCGTTGCTGTCATCAGTAGCACAGAGTGAACTGGAAGCCGATTCCCACTTCTCTGGCATCCGCTGGCTGCATCTGAAGGCTCTCAAGGTATGTCAAACAGGAGGAGATTTAACACAGGGGATGCAATACTTAAAAAGCTGTCAGGAGGTTAGAAAAGAGCTGCAACTTCTAGGATGCAGGGCATGCAGAACAGACAGAGCATGGCTGTGGCAGCCTCAGCCGCCTCCAGCACCAGGACGGATGACCTGGTAGAGTGTGCTGGGGTGAGGCTCGGACATCCCGTGCCTGCCCCTGCTGGAGCCCATGCACCTGCCCGTGTTGGGGACAGCAGGGCTTTCTTCTTCTCCTCTCTTGTCTCCCAAATCATGCCTGAGTGCTTCACACTGGGGGAATGTAGACCACACTGCGCTGGCCAGGGAGCTAGGAGGACAGCTTCAGGGCTTCTAGCCCCGTGGTACAGGGACACACATGGAGAGGAGCAGGAATGGCTGTGAGATGCGAACAGAACAACCACCTCGCTACAAGTTTTCTAGAGTCTTGGCTTCCCCCAAGAAGTAACAAAGTATCAAGGGTGGCGTACTGAAGTTCTAGAAGCATTGATGTTCACTGCCTTATCTTTCACCATGAGACATTCTTGACCTTTTATTTATTGGCTATTATTTGGAAATATTTTCCACATACCCAAACTGACTCGCACTGTATTACAAGGCACTGGGTGAACAATGTTAAAGAAAAATCATCCTGGCACTTGTGAAACGCTTAGAAAGTGTGTACTCAGGAATGGTGCAAAAGCAGCTTAGCGGGGAGCTCCGACTTGAGTAGCTTTGCGTTCTGCCCCAGGGTTGGTGGGGCACATTTGCAGGGTGGGTTGTGGGGTGTGGCCTTGGGGAACCTGTCTGGTGCCCCCTCTCTTCTGCTTTAGCATTCTTTCTCTGCTCTACCTCCCCATCACTGTGAACCGAGCAGCTCCTCCATGCCCTTCTGCCATGATGTCTCTACCTTGGAGCCAGTCATCCATGAGTAAGTCAGGCCTCTCCTCTTGCCAGCCATGGGTCTTGGGTGTCATGACGTAGTGACAAGAAGGCTGGGGAGATAGCTCAGTGGCATAAGTGCCTGCTTGGCAAGTGCAAGGTCCTGATCTCAATCCCTCGTACTAAGCAAACACAACACAATACAACATAACACAACACAACAAAACAAAACACAAGGCTAATACATGAGGCTCAACTCTGAGTACAGAAGGACACAGGTAGGCTCAGGTCAGAGGTATCAGGGGAGAAGTCAAGCATAGAAAGGGTTCTTGCTAAACTGACTTGGGATTCTCCTGAAGGTAGGGCAGAGGGACTCCACTCCAGTCTGGACTCAACACCAGTCAGGGGAAGGCTGAGGGGTTGATGAACTTATCCAGTCAGGGAGGATGCCTGGATATCTCTGAAGGGGATTTCTCTAAATGAACAGAGCAAGACTCCTGCTAGAGGGCTGGGGAGATAGCTCAGTGGAATAAGTGCTTGCCTGGCAAGCACAAGGTCCTGAGTTCGATCCCTGGTACTGCAGAACTTCTGCTATAACTGGGTTTCACTGGCTCAGTGAGGACAGAGAGAGACTAAAGTCAAGGCCTTCTGAGAACAGAACTCAGAAAACCCTGATGGAAATTTGTCCAAACAGAGAATTTTTGTCAGGAGACTGGCACAGCTCCATGAAAAGATGTCCAGATTTCCTGGTGGGGTTGTACGAGCGGAAGGATCACAGGCCATCTTGCCCTGTCTTTCCTCTTTCAGGATCCCAAGCAAGCCCTCGTGTGTAGCAAGCAACTCATGCAGATAGATGCCTGAGGGTACGGCAGGCCCAACATGACAAATTCCTACTTAGGCTCAGCTGGGACATACAGTGCTGCAGCTTTCTTATGATTCTATGGCTTTTCGTGCTCTTTGAAGCTTTTGCGCTTATCCTCCACTTCTATAGCACTTTCATTTTGCACGTCTTTGATTCTGTGGTCTGATGATCCTGAGACACGGCCTCCCTGACTCAATTATTCCATGAGAGATTTTCTTCCTCAGTTTTGGATTAGTAGTGAGTCAGAGGCTTGTACTGGGAGGGGACAGTGTGTGGGGGCTGATGGGGGATGAAACAGCCTTCTCATACATTGCTGGTGCCCAAAGTAAATGCCACAGCAGCCTACCTGCCGAGAGGTGTGGCCAGCCTGCGGCCAGGAGGCTGAGGGGGTCTCAGGTGAGGGAGAGGTGGAGCATCTGGAGAAAGCCAAGGAGGGAGGGTGGGTGAAGCCCACTGGACACACTTCATCTGACAGCAGAGATTCTTCCCTGTCACTCGACAAACCCTGTGGCTTTCTGTTAGAGCTCTTTCCCTCCCAAGTCTACCTGCCACATCACTCCAAGTCCTTGCAAGAAGCTCACGAGCAACCCTGATATTCTATATGGGTCAGTTAGCTTATCATCCTGGAGAACTTACTTGGTTTTAAAAGGGAGCTTTCTACACGCAATACAATAGTGACGACAGTACTACGGAGCTGATCAGGATAAGCTGGGGTGCTAGCACTGGAAATCCCAAGCTTTGTAAGGAGAGTTCATCTTTGGCTCATGTAAAGGCTCCTGTGCACCTGTGATCCATGCAGTGGGGCAGGGATCCAGGCTCCTCACCTCCTTCCCATTCCAATGACAGCATCATCCCTGCCCTGTTGGCTGTGTCAGAGATGAGAACGATGGGAGCAACTCTCAGGAACAGCGCCCTGCCTTGTGTCTAGCTGTCTCCTCAAAGCCTCATGCAGTCATGGGGCAGGCTTCTAGACTTTGTGATTAATTCATGATCCAGAGCTGGGATTATGGCTGTGAGTGCTGTACCTGACCTGGGGCAGATGGCCTGAATGCAGCGTAAGGGAGACAGATGTGCTCTCTGGTTAATAACCTTCTAGGACCAGTATCAAATGAAAATGTGGACGTTCCTTGGAGAAGATGGCGAATCACTCCTTTTTCTTTCTTTCTTTTTTTTTTTTTAAAATAATTTTTTAATTTTATTTTTTTCTTGTTTCAGAACCTTTGTTTGTTTGTTTGTTTATTCACTCATTTTTATGGCCGGCTCAGCCCACCCCAAAGGCAGGGCTGGCACAGCATGTGGTGCCGGGGATCGAACCGCGGTCCCTGAGGCCACCCAAGCTTTCCAAAGCAGGCGCTTTAGACCACTGAGCCATCCCGCCGGGCCCCTCACTCCTTTTTCTTTGTCTCTTGCTGCTCTGTCTGTCAGTCCACCTGGGGCCCTTGCCCTCCGTGTCAAAAGGTCAAACCCTACTTGGGGGTCAAACTCCCTCGTCGGTGGAGCAGGAGGCCCCTGGTGTGTAACTTGGGGGCTGCTGGATTCTGTATCTCCTTGGGTCCTGTCCTCCTCACTATCATTCATGCGCCTGCCTGTTAGCCTAGGAGGCCTCGTGCTGCTACCGGAGCTCGGTCTGTCTGCTCACCACTTGAAAGCCCATACTTGGGACAAGAGACTTGGCAGGGACATCAGGTTTACTCAAGGGCTCACACCCTTGGAGCTGCAGGGTGTTGTTTGTTTTCTCCCCAAATGATCACCCTTGAGGAACTCAGATGCATGAAGAGGCTTTGCAGGGAAAAAGAGGAGGCGCAGCAGCAGCAAAGCTACTGAGCCCAGCCCTCCCCACCCAGAACAGGCACCTTTTTTCTTTGGTTGAAATATCACAGTGGCACCTGGGCTCCTGGCTTCGGGATCTTTACTTCTTTAGCTACCTGGTGGCAAGATAAGCATCCTTTTACACATTGCCATGTGATCTGAAGGTCACCAGATGTCTGGGCTCGGTAAGGTTAACGAAAGATTGCTTAGGAGTTAACACTGGAATCGCTCAGGTGCAGCTCTTCTTTAGAAGTGGCCACGCCAGGCCAAGAGGGGAAGAAGCCCTGCAGAGGAGTAGCCCTGCTGCGGTATCTCTTCAGCCATCTGAGAATGGAATATTTTCACAGTTAGGGTAATATCTTCTTAAAGATCAGATCTCGGTGATGGAGAAGAAAGGCCATATGCAAGAGACATGCATAGGAGTCACAAGGATGTTGATTTCAGTTAGAAAACCCAGGCTTGAGTAGCATGCAGGCCACATCTATGGGCTCAGCAAGTCATCCCTCCTCTCTTTTTTTAAAAAAATATTTTATTTCTTTGTGTATGTGGTACAGGGTCTCACCATGCTGCTCAGACTCATAGTGATCTTATCCCGGCATGGCAGGCAGGACCAGAGATTGAACCCAGGTCTCCATGCTTGCCAGGCTGGAACTTAGACCACTGAGCTGTCTCTCTAGCCCAATCCCTCCTCTCGATTGTTTTTTTATCTATGAAGTAGGAATGCTTCAGATTGATAGGTCTGGCCCTAGTATGAGTTGCTGAAGTCATTATGGTGGTCATCTGATAAGGTTGATGCCCTGAAAACAAAGGATCACTTCCCCCCTTCTTCTCCAGTGCAGTGCAGGACATAATTTGCTTTCACCCTTCCCACTGCCCCAAGGAAGGTTCCCAATCAGTTCTTGAAGGTATACCTACCTAGACTTCCCCTTCAAACCCCTCCCCTGGCAAAAGGCCATGAAAGCCTGAGGCTCTCATTGTCTAGTCCCTTTCTTATCTTCCCCAAATTCTCTCCGTGTCCTCAAAGCCCCTTTCTCTTTTTCCTTCTGCCTGTTTCTCTGCTGCACCAAGAACCCATCACAGACCCTATTTCTTAATGAATGCAAAGTACTGAAAATCAATGGTTAAGGTTTAGGCAACTGATATTAACATGATATTTTAGAGCAGGTACAAAAGTATTCTGAACTTCTGTTTTAAGAAAAATCCCAGGGGCTGGGGAGATAGCTCCGAGGCACAAGTGCCTGCTGGGCAAGTGTAAGGTCGTGAGTTCGAACCCTGGTCCCACAAAAAAAAAAAAAAAAGAAAAATCCTATGTGTTTATTTATGGGCTGTGAGCAGTCTTCTCCCTTAGGCAGCATCCGGGGGGCACAGCGGCTCACACTGATTGCCTGAGGGGAGGAGTGACACAGCACAAAGCCGGGGAGAAGAGCCGAGCCCTTGGCTTTTGAGTTTTAAAGGCTGGCCAAAGATGAGACCAATGATGAAAGATTTGGAAGGCAAAAGGACTACATCCATGACCTCTGTACTGTGCAGTAGATGCTGGTATATCCTTGAAAAGTGAAGAAGAGGCATCAGGGAACAGAGGAGGAGGAGGAGGAGGAAGTCTGCAAAAAATCTCAGACCAGAGCTGAGCAGGAATGTCTCAGAGAAGCCAGTGGAATTAAGCACAGGGCTGAGAAAACAATCCCTGATGTCCAGCAGGGGCCAGCCCTTAAGATGCCTCTGGTGGGTCTCCTCCAGGGATGCAGGTCTTCCTGTAGTCCTGCTGACATCACATCCAGGCCGCCTGTGGTCATCAGGAGGCAGAAGGCACCTGCTGTGGGCTGTGGGGTGTTTGTCATGAAGGGCTTCACAGCTCCCACCTCATTGTCCTTGCTCTGTGGGATGCCACATACAGAGGACATTGGTGGAGAGGCACATAGGGCAGGACACGAACCTCAGGCTACAGCCAGCACCGCCATGCCATGTGTGTGACTCACCGCGCTGGAGGTGGGGCCTCCAGCTTCATTCAAACCATCAGAGGTGACCGTAGCCCTGCATTGCTGAGAGCAGCCTCCCAGGAGCCTCAGATGGAGAGCACCCAGGCAAGCTGCTCACACACTTGTGACTCCCACAAGCCCTGAGACATTGCAAATGTTCACTGTCATTTCCAAGTGCTAAGATTTGGGATAAATTGTTATGCAGCAATTGGCTGCCGATCTGTTCAATTTGACATGCTGTGATCTTTCAGAATTTAGATGCAGCTCTGAAAAAAAAAAAAAGGCAGAGGACTCTACATTGGCTCTAGTTATACTTCTGCTACCCAGAAGAAGTTAGGCTATGTGTCAGTTAATTTTAACTATCAGGACTGGGGAGATAGCTTAGTAGAATAAGCACTGGCCTGGCAAATGCAAGGACCTGAGTTCAATCCCCAGTTCCACCAAAAGAAAAAAAAAATTAACTGTCAACTCCACAAGATAGTGAGGCTTCTAGAGATGTGATTGGACTGTGGTGGACCAATCTAGTGATGCTCATGGACATATGTGCTGTTAGAGGGCGGGGCCAGATTGAAGGCAGTCTCTAGGGAGGTGTTGGTAGGAGGTCTTCTCTTGCTGGCACCTGTGTTCTGCTTCCCAGCTGCCTTGAAGCGTTAAGTTTTGCCTCACCATGCCATTTCCCCATGATATCTTTGCCTTGGACTAAAAACTCTGAGGCCATCAACCACAATAAAGCTCTCTTTCTTTAGATGGTGGGCATTTTATCTGAGTAATGGGAAAACTGACCAATGTAGAGAATTGGTACCAGAGCAATGGAGCCTTTGCTGTGAGTGTATCTGACCAGAGATTCCAAAGCCTTTGGAACTGGTTTGTAAGAGCAGTTTGGAAAGCTTTGGAGATGGAAGCAGAGATGCCCTAGAGATGCCCTAGAATGCTCTGAATAGATGGAGTTGGGCCATTCCAGTTGGAAGAGCAGAATGCTGATAGGAATGCAGATAATGAAGAACAGGCTCAGGAGGCTCCACAGGCTGACAAGAGGGCTTTGTTAGGAATTGGACTGCAGGCCATGGACTGGTATATTCTTTTTTTTTTTTTTTTTTAAAGATCTATTTTTTGATCATGTTCAGAGACTTATCTAAGTTTAAGCATTATGGGCTAACTGATCCGAGCAAAAACATCCTAAGACAGCCCAACATTCAAGTTGTGGCATGGGTACTGATGGTTGCTTCTGATCAGATTTATAATGAGAATCCCTAGGAAAAAAAAGCAGGGATTTGAAACATTTAAATTTTGGTCTGAACAAAACCATGGTGCTAAAAAGCTGTGGTGGCTGAAGAGACCGGTGCCATTAACAAGACATGAAAGACTATTAACCAGGGCAGGCAGAATGATGACTTGAGCACCTCTCAGGAATCAAACAAGACCCCTCCCCTCTGGAGACTGGACGGTGAAAAATATAAAACTTTCAACTGAGAAGAGAGCCTCTGGACACCCCGCTTGAGAAAGGCCACACAGGAAGTCAGTTCTGTGGAATTTATGTCACTGTGCTCAGCCACCCACCTACCTATTCCTAGCCTACTGCAGCAGTCATGGCCCAAGCTACTATTTGAGCTTTATACCATCCACATGATGGTGGTTTACTGGCCTGAAAAATAGCAGAGTTGTGTGCTCAGGAAGGCTTCCACCCAATTTCAAAAGTAGGTCCAGGAAGCCCAGCAAGGAGCCGCTGAAATGTGGGAACAAAGTCAAAGGTGCGGTGGATGTACAGAAAAGTAGAGATGCCAGGGACATGGCGCATTTGGTGAGCAACGCTGCAGACCAAGTGAAGAAAGCTAGAAACAGGCTATGTGGGCTGCAAGGCCACGGGAACGGGGCTTCCCTAGCCCTCTAGTGCTCAGGCCTCCACCACGCTGGTCATGGAACCAGAGGATTTGCCGTTTGCCCTGCTTGGTTTTGGTCTTGCTTTGAAGTTTCCCTCCTTCCTTCCTTCCTTCCTTCCTTCCTTCCTTCCTTCCTCTCTCTCTTTCTCTCCTTCCTTCCTTCTTTCCTTTCTCTCTCTCTCATTCTTTCCTTTTTTTTGTGGAGGGTTTCACCATGCAGCTCAAACTCATAGTGATCCTCCTGATTTCTACCTCCTTAGTGCTGGGATTATAGGCATGTGCCACCATGACCAGATTCCATGGCCAGCTCAGTGTGCCTTAGGGGTGGGGCCAGTGTGGCATGCAGTGCCAGGGATGGAATCCTGGCCCCACTTACCTAAGCAAGCACTTAGTCTGCTGAGCTACATTGCCACACAAACAAAATGAGCTCTCTCTCTCTCTCTCTCTCTCTCTCTCTCTCTCTCTCTCTCTCTTTTAATGTACTTAGGATAGGGTCTATAGCAGTGGTTCTCAACTTATGGGTCATGACCCCAGCAGGGGTTGAACAACCAAAACACAGGGGTCACCTAAAGCCATTGGAAAATACATATTTAAACCCATGCTATGCCATGGTGAAATGTTATTTATTGGAATTAGTAATAAATATTTCTCAACATATAATTAAATATTTTTTGTGATTAATCACTATGTTTAAATTATGTTTGATTTGTAGCAATGAGAATACATAATGCATATCAGATATTTCCATTCTGAATCATAACTGTAGCAAAATTACAGTTTTGAAGTAGCCACCGAAATTATTTTTTGGTTTGGGGTCACCGCAATATGAGGAACTACATTGCAGGTTCACGGCATTAGAAAGGTTGAGAACCACTGGTCTATAGGGTCTGACTAAATAGACAGAAGTGATCCTGCTGTTTTCAGCCTGCTATGCACTGGGATTACAGGCACACCCCACCACAAGCAGTCTGCGTTGCTGTTGCCGCCACCTGGGGGATAGGGCTGGCACAGCAGGCCAGGGATTGAGCCCCTGCCACTGTGCTCTGCCTAGGCAGGTGCTTTAGTCCACAGAGCTGTCAGGCAGCCCTGGTCTTGTTTTGTTCTGATTCTTTTCTATGCCCTTATTCCTCCTTTTGGAACAGTAATGCTTACCCTGTACCACTTCATACTAGAAATATGTAACTTGGATTTTGAATTTTATAGGGGTTGATGGTTAAGAGCTTTCCTTGAGTTTAGAGAAGACTTTGGAGTTGGGCTTTCTTTTTTTTTTTTTTTTTTTTTTTTTTTTTTTTTTTTTTTTTTTTTTTTTTTTTTTTTTTTACTTGGACTTTGGAGCAGCGCTATAACTGCTGACACTTTGGGGAAGAGATTATCACATTTTTGTTGTTGGCACAGTAGTTACATTATGTTAGGTGGAATCACTAACTTGTTTTTTAAAAACTTTATGTATGTATGCATGTATATATGTTATGGCTGGCTCAGACTCCCATGGGGGTGGGGCTAGCTCAGAATGTGGCGCCGGGGATCAAACCGTGGTCCCTGTGGCTGCCTAAGCAGGCCCTTTAGACCACTGAGCTATCTGGCTAGCCCAGCTAACTTGTTATTGTGTGTATTTGGAGAGTAAGTGTGGTTTAGTGAGATGTGATAATGTGCCAAGATGACCAAGGGTAGACTTGTACCAGTTAATCTTCATTGTCAACTTGGCTTGGTAAAGAGGGCCCAAGAGACCTGGTTGGGTCACGGAGGACTTTACTTGCATCGGTGGGCTAATCTACTCAGGTTTATAGGCCCAGCTGAATGAGGCAGTTCTTGGTGTTGTGCTGTTACAGCCTCTAGATCTTGCTGGCACCCTTGCCCTGACGTTTGTTTCCTGGGTACCATGGAGTGAGCAGTGCTGCTCCGTCACAACCTTCCACCATGACATCACCACCTTCCACCATGACATCACCACCACCTTGGAGCCAGCCAACCATGGACTGCACCCTCTGAAACTGTGAGCCAGAAATGAACTTCCTTAAGCAGCAGGTGTCTGACAGACTGTCTTGGAGATGGGAATGCTGACGAATGCAAGCTGTCCTAGGAGTTATGATCTGAGATATATGTCTGGTTCCTGCCACCCCTGGGACCCAATCCAAGGAGCTTCACAGATAATTTTAGGACCACAGAAGCCTCAGGGAGCAAAGACAAGAGAACCAGTGTGTTGAAACAAGGATGCTTTATTTCTTTTGAACCCTTCCAATCCCAACTCCAGAATTTGGGGATTCTCAGCTCCTGTGGTTCCCTGGTCTCCCTCTGCCCTGACTCCTGTGGCCCCTCCTCTGAGCAAACACAAGCTCATCTGGACACGGAAGGCCTTTCAGTTTGTTTGGTTAGAAAAGTCCCGTGTTAGGAGACCATTAAAAAAAGGAGGGAAAGATAAATTGCCTGCAGTCCTAAGGCCCTGGAGGCCAGGCAGAGCAGGTGACGGAAAACAGGCCTGTGATTAGAGGGCGGGAGGGCGCAGGAGCTGCGGCAGGCAGCCGAGCCTCCGCTGGAGATGTCAGAACATTTGAGAACCTTCTTCCTTCGACGAATTGAGTTAGCAAAATATTTCTTTGCTCCTCCACACCCTGAAAAGTCTGGAATGGGGGTGAGGAGTTTCTAGAGTCAGACAGTGCCAAGCTCTTTCTTTTCCTCGCAGCAGCTGTCATACCATGGCAAGTCTCTGAACCTCTCTGGCCCTCTGTCTCCTCTTCCAGAAAGAAGTGAGGGCATGAAGAAGTGGCCCCGATTGCCATCTCCATCTGTGTTCACGTCCTTGGACGTGTGATCTTATAGCCCTCCCTGCCACTTGGTTCTGGGTGGCTGTGTGATTTGGTAAGGCCAAAACAAGTGTCAGAAGTATGAGTATGTCAGTCCCGAGCCTCCATCTCTAGGGGCTCTGTGCATTCTGTTCTCTCCGCCCCTGGTAAATGAGCCCAACTGGAAGGCTCAGGCTAGCCCCCTGGAGCGTGAGAACCACCATGTGAGACAGACATGAGCTATCTTAGCTACCCCTGCTGAGCCCCTCCTGACACACTCAGCTCCCATACCTATGCTAGCTGATGGTCTGCACAGATGGCCCCAGAAACAGAACAGCCCGATGATCCATGCACTTATCGCCAATAATGGATAAGCAGGGATTGTTTGAAGCTTTTGGGTGTTGGGTTGGCTTGTTGTACAGCAATAGCTAGCAGTTACACCTCTGTCTTAAGGGGCTTGTTGGAGACAAACTGTATTTGTATAATAAGATGATACTGGGTCATTGATTATCAGCAGAGGGCTGACTGTGCCTGGCACTGTGGTCAGGACTGACAGGAATTATTTCAAAGACCAGAAGAATACAGAGAAAGGCCCTGGCATTCCAGGCCAGGACAGCACACGGGCTCATATGCTGCCAGGCCCACAGTCTCTGCCGGTGCATTAGTTATTGAGTGTGAGGTCAGGACTCCTGAAAAATAGTCCTGATTTGAGAATGGTCTCAGCAGTGTAGCTTACATGGCTAAGGGCTCCAGTGACTCCTGAGGGGAGGGCGGGCCAGGAGACAGCCTTGGCAGTGGAAGGCTGTAGAGAAAATGAGGGTGCCCCCTCCTTGGCCTCCACTGCTGGGGTTCCTGGCCCAATAGCCTCAGCATCCCTTGGGTTCTTGTTAGAAATGCAGACGCTCAGGTTCTGCCTCAGCTGGCTGAATCCGCAAGTGCATTTAACAAGCTCCCCTGGGGATTTCCATGCATGCTGGAGTTTATCCAGGGTGTTCTTAAGCTCTCTGTGCTGACTATATATATATATATATATATATATATATATATATATATATATATCACAATCCATTGTGGAATAGCACTTTCGTAAAATATAGTAAAAAACAAATTACTAGACACATTAAATAAAAGATGAAATACCTACAAAACCCTGGCCCCTTGTTTCTCGATTAGATCCAATAAATACAAAACTGCTACTGTCAAATTGTGACAAAATTGTCTAAATACGAGTCCTCTTTTTCTGTCTGTGCCTCTCTGTGGTGGACAGGTAGCAGCTGGCCACCTGGCACAGGCCACGGACGACCTTCTAAGCAAAACTGGAATTGATAACAGCCATGATGATACCATAGCAGGAAGGCCCATGGTGTTGTGCTTCCTGTCGGCAAGCAGTAAGAACTTATAGGCTTCTCTGCCTCAGAATCCCCTCAGCAAATTGTGCAGTCACTCATTTTTTAACATCTGTGCTTTCTAGGTGAGAAATTGAGGCTGGGAGAGGCCAAGTGATTTGCCTGAGATCACACAGCATGCAAGTGGCATAACCTGAGCCCACCCCTTTGGACCACAAGGCAGGAGGGAGGAGGAAAGGCATCGCAGAGAGAGGTACACAGACCCAATCTTATGTACCCTGTGTGAGCGATAGCTGTCAAAAGCTAGGCAAGGGGCTCTTGCTGTCTGGACAGCCTCCTTTCAAAGGAAGCCGGAGCCTAACAAGCTGTCCGCCAGCCTCAGGCGGGAGGATTTTTCTCCTCTCTGGCTCATGCAGCTGCAGGAAAGGACACTGTGGGGCCCAGCCCCCCAGTGCCACCCCATCCTGCCATAGGGGCTGGGGACAAACACCCCTGCCGGCAGCAGTAATCTTCTCTCTGCTGCTTTCTCTTTTCCCTGGAGCCAGGACGGCCAGCAGAGGCTGGGGCCTGGCAGGCTGGGTGATAGCTAGTTATCGACAGGTTGATGGCTGCCACCGAAGATTGCCCGAGGACATCAAGGCGGAGCCACTTCTGAGGCCTGCTGCTCTGGAGAGCTGGCTGCCAGCGTCTCTGCCCAGGGCTCCACGTTTCCCCTCACCATCTCATTAATCCTGATTTACAGAAAAAGGCAGCAGGCAGGGGCCCTCTTAACAGGCCGAGCAGGCGACTGATTTGCCTTCACTGAAGACAATAGTGCCCAGGAGACTCGGCATTGCTGAATTATTCAAATCAGCTGTGGCAGGGAAATCTGAGGACATAGAGTGGCTGGGGTCCCTGGCTCCCACTGCAGCCCTCCCCTCCTGCCCCCAGGGCCACAGTACCTGGGCAGCTCCAGGTGGTGGACCCAGGTCTCCTTGCCAGAGATACGGCTGTTCCTGGCCTCCCTTCCTCCCTGGGAGGAAGCTGAAATTGGTGTTGATCATCTCTAAGCACCTCCGAGCTCTAGTAATGGATCCAAAATGACATTTCCCACCTGCTGGTCCCTGGGGGGACATTCTGACAAGGACTTCTGGATGAACATGTGACTGGGCAGGGGAGGATGGAGGTGGCCGCGGAGGGCTGCTCTGCCCGTGTGCGTGTGCGTGTGCGTGTGTGTGTGTGTGTGCACTGTTCAAAGAAGCAGAGGACATAGGTTGCACCCTGGCTGGGAAAACCTAGGCAATTCCACTCCTGGGAAGGAGACAGCAGCAGGTGGATCTCCTGGGGTGATGCTGAGATCCCTGTGGGAAGCCTCTGGGAGTCTGAGACCTGAGGCCACAGCCTGGTGCGCTCCCAGCAGGCAGGGAGCCTCTGGAGAACACAAGGGGATGAGCAGTCTCGGGGAAGGGCAAGACTTGCCTAAAGTTGGGTGCTTTGTGGCCAAAATGGAATATGAGGCTGTGGCCCTGGGCTTGCAGCTGGGCCCGCTCTGTTCCGGACAACTCCCTCCCGTGCTTTGCTGGGCACAGACAGTGCCAGGCCCAGAGGGGAGGACTTTGTGACTTTTCATCTCTGCTAGCCTCACAATCAGCTCAGAGCTCCGGCACATGATCACTCCCATGCTGCAGTCTAGAAAACTGAGGCTCAGGGAGAGATTCAGCTGCCCGGTAGCCTGAGTGATAGCTGCAGTGGGAAGATGCTCTACTGGCTAAAAACAGCCTCGTTGCCATGCCTCAGTGGGAGGAGCCTCTCCAGACTTCCTGGGGTGCCCTGGGGCTGGGCCAGTCTCCCAGGACCTGAGCTGTCAGTGGCTTCCAGGGGCTAAGCAGTGTCACCTACCTGTTGTCACCAGAGATCTATAAAGGATGTAATCTTCATCAGAAAGGTGGCTTTACAGTATTTCTGGGCTCCCCAGGCATCAGAATGAAGCCTCAGGAGGAGGCTATGTCTGAAGGGAAATGCATGATTGGGGTTCCTATCTCTGGACACACATCCCGCCCCTTGTGGCTGTCAGTGGTTATTTGGAGATAGAGCTGGCCATCGTGGTACAGTTCTCTCTAGGAGACCGGGATGCCAAGGGCTGCAACCTTGGGGATGGGAGTTGGGGAGCAGGAGCAGGATGGACTGATAGCCTTTGCTTTTCTGCATCAGACAAAGACAAGGTGACAGTAGCAACAGGGACTGTCACCCTGGATGAGTTTACCATTTGCTAAGCGTTATCTTTACGTATAAAATCTCATGCAATCCTTAGGGCCACTCTCTGAGGCCAGTAGCTGTGAGGCCAGTGGGTGGATGTCTGCACTGCAAAGGGGGAAGTGGGCTTGGAAGGGAATCCATTTGCTCGGGGTGCTGCTTGCAGCTGGGAGTTGGGTGCCGCAGAGCTAGGGGCTGAGCCTGGGACTTTGTGGAAGCCCACACATGGCTTGTATGTTGCTTGAGCCCTTCACAAAGTGGATGTCCCTTTCTCTGCCCTCAGCGCCCTGTTAGCTGTCCACTCAGGGCATGCTCTGTGTATTGGAGTCCCAGCAGGATGCCAGGAGGCTCCGATGCAGCTCAGGTGCATCCTTGCCACTGTGTCCCCATCCCCAAGTCCCGTCCTTTTTCTCAGGGAACACTCAGCCCCCTCACCCTTCCAGTCAGCTTCTATTTGGAGTAAGAGGCATCTGAATTAGAGGTCTCTAGTGCCCATGCAGAGCAGCCCGACCTCTCAGGACCCTGTGCAGAAAAACCAAACCAAGAGATTTATCTCTTGGGTCAGATAAAGGTGACTAAATGCAAACTGGCCGATTCCTTTCGGCAAACAGTTCCCAGGGGAGGGCTCCTACAAGGAGGCGAAGAGCCAATCGATCAGGGAAATGCTTCGAGGTGACTTACAGGGGAGATTTAAGGGAAAAAATCCTCGTGTCTTTACAGCCTACGGGGACTCTTCAGCCTTGTAAAACTCCCCCACCAACGGGGAAGGCGGGCGTCAGCCTCCTCCTCTTCCACTGCCCCTGGACAAGGGAGGAACTCTGCAAAGTTTGACCTCTGATGGCCAGCTGAGTTCTTGGCTGACCCAGCAAGCCTTGCCACGCGTGCCTACCCTGCGCGAGCGAAGCACTCCGTGTGCTCTACCCCGCCAAATCCTCCAGGTGGCGCTGTTAGTATCCCATGTTCTGGAAGAGTAACTGAGGGGCTGGGAGTGAGGCTGAAGGATGTCCCTCCAGGCTTGAAGCAAGCAAGAGGGAAGGTCCTGAAGTATAGGTCCAGATCCACCAGTTGCCCCCACCCAGCTTTCTTCCCGTGTCTCTGCCTCTCTGATCAGATCTGGGTCCCGGCTGGGGTGGAACTCCAAGCCTGACTCACGCTCAACCGCCTCTTCCACCTGCCTCCATCTCCCTAGCTCTTAGCTTTCTGTCTGAGAAGACTTTTTTTTTTTTTTTTTTTTTTTTTTTTTCCTTTCAGTAATTGGGATTGAGCCAGGGCCTTTGGACTGAGCTATAGCCCCACTCCCTTTGTAAAATAATTTTTAAAATTTCAATACAGAATCTTGTTGAGTCTCTAAGTTGGCAAACCTGGGCCAGAACTGGTGACCCTGTTGCCTCAGCTTCCAGTGTGCATGAGCCGCCACACGCAACAGACACATTCTTTATCTGGAGAAACAGGCAATGAATCTCGGGGACTCAGTTGCCCTTGGAGTCTCCAGGACCACCCTGCTTTATTTCCCACCCTATTTCCATCAAAGCACCAGAAGCATCTGCCAGGTGTGGTAACTTGACTTGGCCTCTGGGATCTGAAGACTTCCTGTAAAAGATCTCAGGGGCTCCAATGTGCCTGTCCTAACCACTTATTCTCTTGTCCTGATATCAACGGACACAACCTTGTTTCAATAAAACTTTATTTACAAACACAGGAAGCTCGGAAGAGAGGTTAAAAAATCTGGTTTGGGTACTTGCAGTCCCAGGCTATGTTTTGTATTTCTTTACTGTGTGACTTCAGGCCAGTGGCCGCATCTCTCTGAATACTGCTTCCCTTCTGCAAAGTAGGATAATAATAGCACTCGCCTCCTGGGCTATAACGGGGATTAAATAAGACCATGCAGTGGAGTGCACATGCTAGCGCGTAAACTGGTTATTGTTATTTTATAAGGAATGACCCGAAATCTTGGGAGGAAAGCCCCCTCCCACTCTTCTCCTCTGATTGTTCTGAGGTAAGGGAAGCTGGTGTGCTGGTGTCCTGATATTCCCTGGCTCATTATGTTGATAAGATTTCCATTCTTTTCAAGTTAATGCCCTTGCATTTTAATGATTTGGAGAGGAGGCATTGTGCATCTCCTTTGGGACAGAACCTGCTGGCTGGCCTTTCGTGGGGCGATGGCTGGGGAAACATGGGTGCCTCCAGAGCCCCTCTGAGCCTCGCCTCTGGTTCCCTTTCTTGGGCCCAGGAGGATGGGCTGGACAGCGCAGCACGAGCGCGATGGCTCCTGGAGGAGTGCTGATCACAAGTGGCCAATTAATCTATTACTTGCAGATACATTTTTTCCATTAGCGGCGGTGGAATCAATTAGTCAGCGTAATGAACTTGAGTCTAGGCAAACAGGAGGAAGAGGTTGTTAACCCCTTGGTTCCCAGGGGCACTGTGATGGTCTGGAGATCTGGGGAGAAGGGAGGAGCTGGGCAGGCAGGAAGGGGTTCAGGCACCTTTGAGCACACAGGTAGCAGGACATGGTGGCCGAAAGAACTCCAGGAAGAGACTGAGCTTGCTAATCAAGGGGAAAGGAACATATCTTTTTTTTAAATTTCAACTTTTTTGTCTGTAAAATGGGTATCACAATAGCATACCCCTAGGACAGAATGTGACAAGTCATGTACCACAGCAGCTCCACATGAAGCAGATGGCAGCCACCTTGTGGGCTGTAATTACGCATACGTTTTCTCTATTTGCTTTTGGGCATGAGGAGGCAAACAAAGGACTCTTTTCTCCCCCACACTGAGGACTGATCTAGTGTGGCATTGAGCTACATGCCTGGGCTTCTTAAAAATGTAAAAATTTTGAGACAGGGTCTCCCTACATCTTAACTCCCTGAGTTGCCCAGGCAGGGATCAAACTTCTGACCCTGCTGCCTCAGCCTCACAGAATCCTGGCATTCCAGGCATGAGCCACCATGCCAGGCTGGGGCTTCATGCTTAAGGGCTTACAACAGCTGAAAGAGGATTATCCCAGATCTATATTTGAATGTGTGAAGGAAAACAGGATTTCAACAGGTGTCTTTATTGCAGGGCTTGTCAGCAACTTAGGGCTCCACTCTGCGCAGAGGCTGTCCTGAAGGGAGTGGGTCCACACCCAGGCCTATTAGAACAAAAACTTTTGCCCCTCGGCTCGGAGCGCCCCACAGGACCATGGGTTCTGTCCTGAAGACAGTGGGAGAGGACGCACTCTCCCCACTGATTCCCCAAGACGAGTCTGACTCCTGTAGGTCTCCCCGCAGGTACAGGACCTTCTTGCTGCCCTAAGGCACTTCACACCAGTGCAAGTGGCTCACGTGGCAAGAGAAAAGGCCACACCTTCAGGGCTCTACACCCTTAGGGCTGGGGCACTGTCAAGCTGACTGGAGTGAGTCAGATCTAGAGTTCTTTTTGAGACAGAGTCTCACAATGTAGTTCAGGCTGGATTTGAGTTCACTTTTGTAGCTTAGGCTGGTGTCAAACTCACACCTATCCTCCTGCCTCAGGCTCTCAAGTGCTGGGATTATAGGAGTGTGCTACCAGGCCTGACTAAGCTTTTTTTTTTTTTTTTGCAGGACCAGGGATTGAACTCAGGCCGTTGTGCTTGCCAGGCAAGCACTTATTCTACTGAGCTATCTCCCTGGCTCCCTCAGATCTAGAGTTCTGATTGTGTCTCCCTAGGACACACAAGACAACATCCAGGGTGAGTGAGAGGCATCAAACTGCACCCCATGTGGCTGCCAAAGTCCCCAGGGAAGGTGTGGGTTCCCTCAAGGAGGCCAAGGGTGGGGTTGGGGCCAGCATGGGGCTCCTCCCATCATGCCCAGCTGCTGCTCACAGCCTCCAAACAGTGTCTCCCTGGTGGCGTGTGGAGTGCTAGGTGTGGCAGAGCAAGGGATAAGCTGTCCCCAGTGGCACCTAGGACAGTGGCATCAGGAGTGGCACCGAGCTGGAGGAGCTGTCTGAAGAGGAAGTGTGCTCTGGGGCTTGGGCACAGCCGCAGCACACACCCCAGGGTGCGGCAGGCTTCAAGCGCTCCAGTCACAGCCTGGAAGCCAGCAGGGCTGAGTGTGGCAGGCCAGGTGCAGGAGGGCAAAAGCAACAGGCAATGACAGGCCAGAGACAAAGTCAGGGCTTCTGGCCTTGGAGACACTCACAGGGAGCCCAGGTGTCATGCTAAGGGGCCCCTTGAGGCCTCTGTGCAGATGGGGATATAATGTGTTTTCATGAAATTCCCTGTGTCTATCCATGTTGAAGTATGTGTTACACCTCCATTCCTTTTTTAGGGTAGAGTAATATTTCATAGTATGTGTAGTCCACAGTGTGTTTATCTTACTGATGAGTGGGTGGCCTGTTTATACCTGTTGGCTACCATGGATATAGCTGCCATAGACGTGTGCAAGCAAGCATTCCTTTGCACACCTGCCTTCAGTTCTTTTGTGTGCACACCTAGCAGTGGAATTGCTGGGTCATGCGAATTTCACTCTGTTGATAATAATAATGCTAATGATATTGAAATGTCCACCTTGGCTAAAGGAGGCCAAGAGTAGAAGCCCGAGCCCAGATAGGAGGGTACTGCACAAGCTGATGATGATGTCGGCTGCATAGGCCGTGGCAAAGGTACCAGGAAGGGTCTGGTCCTCAGAAAATCCTGAAGGTCGAGCCAGCAGGAGGGGCTGATGCCTTGTGTGTTATCAGGGCATCCCCCCATCTAGCTGGCATCTTAGCTCTGTCCCCCAGCTGCTTGATTGGTAGGCAGTCACCCTGCAGGCCACTTCGGCAGGAGCCAGCCAGTCCTTTGCCCCATTCCCAAACCCTCTGTACATGCTTGTCCCCTAGACACTGGCAGACAGCCACCCCAGGGACCCTGGGTGTTGTTCGAGTTGTGGCAATAGGAACGGGCCGTTTATCACTGTCCTGGCGCCTGGAAAGCCATTCTGCACCTTTCTGTCGCCATCACCCCCTGCCAGGAGTGTGCGTGGTGTATGTATTACCAGGTAAACTGCCCCCCATAATGGAGATGGATGGAAGCCCAATTTTGTAATAGAGAACCTTTCATTAAGAAAACCACTGCCTTCGGATGATGTAAAGGCACTAATGGGCCGGCCCCAGCCTGGGACTTAATTATATTACCGCTAACGAGCTGCAGCTCCCGGCTTGCTGGCACATCTCAGCAACAGCCGCTGATTGGCCTTGGGCTGCTTTTGTGCCTCTGTGGGCCCAGGTGACACTGTAGAGATGGCAGGGGCTGTGGCTGCAAGGAGGACCACTTTCTACGAGGGCCTCTGTCTCCCTGAGAAACAAAAGAGGTGTTCTCAGCAGGAGAGCGGGTACACAGACAGGTGGGAGTACTTCCGGAAAACACTGCAGAAGGGCGCTGAGTCTTAGTGGTGGCTGTATCCGTTCCGTACTCCAGTTGTCTCCAGGGGTGCAGGCAGGATTGGAAAAGCTGAGACAAAGGCAGGGCACAAGTATGTTGTGTTCAGGAGTGTCTGGTGTATGCTGGGACTTGTTTTCTCTCCAGCCCTTTGTGAGGTCAACACCTGCAGATCTTAGGGACCTGCTCCCTCCTCTGGGAGTGCCACTGTGACTGCACCCTCTCTCTCTCTTACACACACATACACACACACACACACACACACACACACACACCTGTCCTGTTGTTAGATCCTTCCTTGCTCTTCCCATCTGTAACTCTCGTGTCGTGTCTACTTAAGGATTTCCTGGTTTGCTCTCTGGCTCCCAAGTTCCTGTCTCCTCTACACAAGTGTGTGTGTGTGTGTGTGTGTGTGTGTGTGTGTGCGCGCGCGCGCGCGCGCACTTTTCTCAAGTCTGCCCCCGGCACCTGGTATGTGCTTGTGTTTCATGAGTGCGGAGTGAATGGATGAGCTGCTGAGTGTGGAGAGGAGAAGATGTGTCACGCAGCCAGCGCAGCGTCTGCTGCAGTGAAGTGTGCATCGCGTGACGTTTCCCATCGTGAGGCCCGGAAGCACCTCTGCCCGCCCCCGTGAGCACGCTCATGCTGTCACTCCGCCACACCCACTCAACTTATTCACAGAGCTTCTCACTCGCAGAGCTTCGTCTCTCTAAGCAGAACTCTGTACCCATTAGAAACCTGCGCTCCATTTCCCGCTCCACCACCCCCAGGGTTATCTCCAGCTCTCCTTCCTTTCTCTAAGAATCTGAGCACTGCAGGGACCTCACAGGAGAGAGCCATGTAGCCCAATGGCAGCCAGCTTTGGGTGAGGGTGGGTTCTGGTCTGGCCCAGAACTCAGCATTGTGACTCATCGTGGGTCAGATCCTCAAGTGTATATTTTTGAAGACTTTGGAAGATGAAGCACACATGTTTGGTGTGATTTTTTATTTTTTACCCAAAGGATCTTATGGAATCCTATGGGACTCAGAGATGGGGACTGCATTATACTTTATGGCCTGGGACCATCAAGTCACAAGGTCTAGCCTTCCAGCCTCAGCTATCCCCATCTGTAAAATGGGTGGTTGGATGACATGAGCACTCTAGGTCTTCTCAGATCTAACATACTGTAGACCCATCAGTAGTTCTGCTGCCAATCAATAGCGGGTTTTTGACTTCTGTTCAAAAGGGAATAGAAGAGTGAAGCAAGGTGGCAGCTCCAGGACTTAAGAGCTGATGGCTCTCAGCATTCCTAGGAGCATGCAGCAGCTGAGGCGATTCTCAGTAGTAGGTAGTTGTGGGTCTTTGCAGGTGGACCACACTGGTCACTGCTGGTCTTTGGCATCGAGCATTTTCAATTTCTGTTGCCAACTCTACGGCTCTGCAGGGCTCCCAGCACTCTTTTCTAATTGTGCTTCTCTTTAAGAGGCTCACTCTGCCCACATTCCTCAAGATAGAAGTCCAAGAACCACTCAAGTGAGGCTTTATTGGGACAGTGCCAAGCCCTGAACAAAGCAAACCACAACCCTACAAACAGGTACACTTCACCCCATCTAAGGCGCCTTAGATGGTGCTGCTTATATACCACCAGCAGGCCTGTGAGTGGCCCAGATTTACATATGCTGATTGAATGATATTCAATCCTGTGATTGGTTCAAATCCAACCCTACTGATTAGTCCAATTAAAGCCTGATTGGTCCAAATTCAAGCCTGTTGCTTGGTATAAATTGAAGCCTGCTGTGGTCAGTGTGGACACCTGTGTCAGTGTGTGTGTGTGTGTGTGTGTGTGTGTGTGTGTGTGTGTGTGTGTGTGTGGTGGGGGCAGGACGCTGCAGCTGCAGCTGTCTATCAGCTCACCCCTTCTGGCTCTCAGAAAAGGAAAGGGCAGGTCATTGACTTGCATCCCAGTTTGATCTGATTTGCCCTTAATGCGACTTTGCTCTCCTCATGGGTGGTCCTCATGGAGTTGGTGAGGGCGAAGGTGTTCCCCTCCCTGGACCATGCGGCCGCTGGGGAGAGTGAGAAGGCACCGAACGATGCGAGCAAGCCACGCATGCCACATTCTTCAACAGTGGCAATTTTCCGTGTAATTAAGTTTATTCATCACGTATATTAAGGGGAAAATGGAGACGCATGAGCATCACAGCCCATTTGCCTCTGATAGCCATCTCTCCAGCTTCGCTTCTGTTTTCTCCAAGACCAAAATGGCTCTGATGGATGCAGGGCCCTGGAGGGCCATCTGGCGTGAGGACTCGAGGACCCAGGCCCCCACAGGCCCTGCTCTTGTCCCCTGCGCAGACCTCCCAAAGCTGGCCCTGCCCTGTGTGAGCCCGGAGCACGCGGATCTCCGCGGCCTGTGACTTCAGTGACATTTCCTGCTACTTCCAGCCAGGAGTGCTGCTGACTTGCCTGCAGTGGGGATCTACCCATGAGCAAAGTTGACCTGCATGGCCTCCTGCAGCTCACTGGGTGACCATTTTGGAATGAATGTGTGAGCAAGCACAGGCGCCGGGGAGGCGCCTCCCCCTGTGTGTTAATCAGATGGTGACAGTGAGGCCTAGTGTGTGCTTTGCCATCATGGAACTGAACTTGCACTGCAGAAGGAAGATGTAGATAAAAGACAGACACCAGTGAGCTGCTAATTATAAACTGAGATAAAGTACTAAAAGAGAAAGGTTTTTTCTTTTTTAAAGAACGTATGGGAGAGGTTTGCTCTAGGCTGGGGTGGGGGTTGGGGAAGGATTATAGATGGAGGGAGCTTAGTTGAAACTTTTCTTTTCTTCATTTATGTATTTGGTACAGGGTCTCACTCAGTACACAGCTCAGACTCATAGTGATCCTCCTGTTTTCAGCCTCCCCAGTGCTGGGATTACAGGGGTGTGCCACCATGCTTGGACTCAGTTGCAGGCTCAGCATGCATGCGGGACCCAGGATTGAACCCAGACCCCTGTGCTTGCCAAAGCAGGTGCTTAGTTCACTGAGCTATCTTGCTGGCCCCTTAGGTGGGAACTTAAGGCCAGAATTTGTACTAAGCAGGAGAGGAAAGTCAGTGGGATGGAGGAGGAGGACTCCATGAGGGCTGCGCCTGTGAGGATGCTTTTAACCACCGGTGTCTGAAAACCCGATTTAAAATATTTTAAATGGTAGGGACAAACTGTCATCCTGTAACAAGTCAGAGGTAGGGCAGCTCCAGGGAGGGGTTAATTCAGCTCCATGGCATCATCAAAGATTCCAGTTGTTTTGATACATCAGTTTGATTTCCCCAGAACACTGAATAAAATCTGTTAACATTATTTCCTTAGAGCCACAAAGTGGCTGCTGTCCTCCTCCTGGCACCACAGTGCCCAGTGCTAGAGGAGAGAGTTTCACTTCTCTAAAGAGAGAAAGAGAGGAAGCGCTCCAGAAGGCTGAGGCAGGACTGCAAGCTCAGGCCCAACCCGGGCAGCTTAGTGACCTAGCAGGAACCTGTCTCAAAATAGAGCTCAATATCGAGGCCCAGGGTTCAATACCCAAGTGTGGGGGAAGGAGAGAGAGGGAGAAAAGAGGAGAGAAAGCTTGCCCAGAGTATTTCTAAGGGATCAGATCTTTGTTGGTTGTGATTAGGAGAATACTGTCAGATGGGAAAAAATATCCTGATGAGAAAGCTGGGAAATTGGAATCAGAGAGCCAGCTCGGCAGTCATTTTGCTGTGTGACCTTGGCGTGGTCCTTCTCTTTCTGTAGCTCTTAAGCTCCCTACTCTGAGAGAGCAGAGGGCTGGGCTAGATGATTTCAACTGTCTTTTTTCTCCCAATGTCTAAAGTCCTGGTGTTGTAGGCAGCTGAATTAGATAGAAACTGTATAGGCAGTCAGATAGGGCCAGGACCTCGAGGAGACAGCACAGAAAGAAGACAGGACACCTTGCAGCTGAGAGAGAGAGAGGCAGATGCGCCTGCTGAGTTCTAGAGTGGCTGTCCTGAGAGCTTTCTCCTTCCACAGGGGCCTGACAGGGATGCAGCATGAGCATAAAATCAGCCTGCGAGGATCTGGGCTTATTTGTTACAGCGACATAGAGCGACCCAGTCTGACAGATACAGTTATGTGGATACAGCTTTAGCTGGCAGAAAAGAGCCCGGACTGTACCAGGCCCTTGGTGAAACCCAGCTCTCGAATCTCCCTTCTTAAGAGTCTTGTGGGATGGACAGGGTTATCACTCCTGTGTGTAAGCGGAGGCCCCAGAGTCCCAGAGTAGGCAGGCAAGCCAAGGTCACACAGGTAGGAGGCAAAAACAGGGAGGCCTTTTCTGTCTAGGGGAGCTGGTGCTGCTCTGCCTGGGTGAAGCTGGGTGGAGCTTGTGTCCAGGGATAAGAGGTGGCGTTATGGCTTGTCTCTGGGTGTCCCTCTAAGCCTTATGCAGTCGCAGGTGGGGCTTTTCCGGAGGCCGTTGAATCTAGAGTGTGCGCTTGATTCATGGTCCAGTGCTAGGGCTGAGGGTGGGTGATGACTAATCCAGGTCCCCAGTTGGGTTGGCTCCGTCCTGACCTCGGTAGCCCAGGCATGCTACAAGGGGCAGAGCGAGGCTTGTCTTCTCTTGCGTGCTCCTGCTGTCTTCTGCCTGCCATGGACTGTTTCTCTTCTGCGATGCCCACTGCCATGCACCCTGCTGTGGAGCCCGGAACCTCTATGAGCTGCGAGCCAAACCAGCCTGTCCTCCTTTAGCACTGAGGCTCAGGTATTTTGCCTTAGCAGTAGGACAAGTAGCTGAGATGGATGGGCAAGGGGTCTGCCGTGCTGTGTGTATGTGTACGCTCGGGGAGAACCCACGTGGCCCCACCTTGCCTGCACGTGCCCTGTCCCCTTGCAACTTTCCCTGCTCCCAGTCCCTGCCAATCCCAGTGGGCACTGCCTTTTGAGACCCAGGTAGGTGGTGCTGAGGAGACTGGGGCACCAGGGCTTGGCAGGTGGCTCCCTGGGTGGGAGAGGCTGAGTGGGTGGCCACGGCCCCTCCACAAGGGGACAATGAGGGCAATGTTAGGAACAGCCATAATAAGCACAGCTACCACAACAGCACCAGGCTGAATGTTATATGACATGCCCAAAGTGCTATATAGTTAAAAATAAGTATCTGCTTTCTCCCCAAGATAGCGGTGAGGTTGAGTACCAAACACACAGACCTGTCACCCAGGGAGTACCGTCCACCGAGAGGGTCACCGTTAGCACTCTGGGGCCTGGCCCAGTTGTCATTAGCATTTATGTAGCATGTTCATGGCACCAGTAGGACCCTCCTGGAGACCCTCCTGGAGATACGCACCTGTCCCTTTGCTCTGTCCACACCCTGCCCATCTCACCAGGGTTCCTAGATGGCCCTTCTACCTGGAAAAGCCCCACATTTGTCCTCTGGTCACCTCTTTGCCCCATTTTACAGGAAGGGAGCCTGAGGCCAGGTAGGCCTCATCTAGGTTGGTCAGGGGTGCAGCAGGAATTGGAGAGGTCAGGTGCTTGTGGGAATGCCTTGGCCCCTCTCCGGAGAAGGAGACTGAGGGTGGACAGGGCCAGGCTTCCTCAAGGGTCAGCTAGGGGCCACGTCTGGCCCTGAGCTGCTGGAGGCCGTGAGGTCATGGAAGGATAGTGTCCCGCTGATGAGGCTTCCGGCGGCTGCGCCCTGAGGCTCTGGCTCCCTCAGCTCCCATCAGCCGCTGCCTCGGGGAGAAGAGCCTTATTAGTGATGCTGCCTTCGTGGCCCTGGGTGCAGCCGGGGGGCAGAAAGGCCTCATTTGCCCAGGTGCTGGACCTTGCACAGGCTACACGGGGGTACAGCGGGGGAGTGGCCTGCAGAGGCGGGGACGTGGTCACATGCACCCCTGCGGAGCAGAGCACACCTGCCCTGGCTTTCATGCTGGTGTGCAGGCATGCACGCAGACACACACATACCGGGTCGGCCCACGTCCACAGCATGTGGCACGCACGTGAGTGCCCCCAGTGCACTGTTCTCATTATTGGTATACTCAGCACACGCAAGGGTCTGCCTGCTTGCCTGGGCACAGTCCACCAACAGATATCCCAATATGTACACACGTGGCCTACACAGGCCAGGGGCACACACCTGTGTGTGTACACTATGGAGCATACACGTGTGTACATGCCCTGACCGGTCCTCGTGCACACCAGCACGTGTGTGCACCCGGGACCCAGACCTGGCTCTGTGGTCCTGAGTCAGTGCAAGGCTCCGCTCAGCCTGAGGAAGGGCGCTGGGCTGATCTGGCCTCGGGTACTTCCCACAGTCTGACTGGGCCAGGACTTGCTCTTGTGCATCTTACAGAGGAGGAGACGGGCTCCGGTGGCGCAGGGGACTTGTCCAGGACGCTCAGCGAGCAGGCAGGAACCCACTGAGGAACGCTGTGGGGGAAATGACACCCAGGCCCGCGGGAGCCTTTCCGGACCTCCTTGCTTCACAACCCCACTTCTTGCTCTTCAGGGTGGGGAAGCAGCTGCTTCGGGGTGCAGGGAGCCCTGTGGGGGGAGTTGGCAGGTGTTACCTGATGAGGTCGCTGATGACCGGTAGCTCCTGCCACACAGACACGGGGAAGCCATCCAGGACCCAGGCGCTCAGCCTGGGCTGCATCTCCCCCGCAGCCCCTAGGGGGGGGGCCCAAGCTCGCTGTCACCTCGAATTTGGCCTCCAGACCTCCAGAGCTTTGGGGTGAAGCCCTGCTCTTGAAGCTGCCTGGGCCATGGTACTTTGCTTGGCAGCCTGATCAGGCGAAAGGATCTGGGCTCACGCAGTCTGCTCCCTAGCACAGTCACTCCGCATCCCATCCCCCACTCTACTCCCTGTGCCTGGTGAGCCTTGGGAGGTGCCTCCTGGAGCAACGAGATGGGCACCTGCCTGGGGGGCGCCCGGCCGCTGAGATCCCCGCACACACCAGCCCTGCCACTGCGGAGGCAGCCAGCCTATTGTAACGGTGACTGAGAGCCCATGTAACAGCCCTCGTATTCTTTTAGTGAGGCCTGAAAGGTGCTATTAAATGGAATATTGAGATAAGGAAGTGGGAGTCGGGAAAGGTTAGACAGTATTTATTCAGGTTTTCATAGGGCACTAAAATATCCTCACCAGCACGGCCTGACACCCTTCCTTTCAGGCCCCTCTCCCCTCGTGGGCTCCTGTGCTACCCTCTGGAGAGCCTGACCCCAGGCTGAAGTGGCCAAGCCCAAAAGAGCCTGGGATCTGGGGCCCCCTGCTTGCCTGCCTGCCTGCATGTGGACAGATCCTGTGGGCTTGGGGAGGGGCAGGGAGGTGACGATGGAGAGGGAGGGTGTAGGGTCTTGACAGCCCCTAGAAGGGAGGAGGCCGTCAGCGGGGTTATCTCCCCATAGCAGAGGCCTTAGAGCCACTGACTGCCCCCTCCCAATGTCCCAGTCCTGCCTGTGTTCAAGATGGAAGTGAGTTATCCACTGTGGGCCGCTGCTGTTTCGCTCAGCTCTGAGTCCCTGGCACTTAGCATAGAGCCCAGTACATAGTAGGGTCTCCAGCACACAGTAGGGCCTCCAGCAGCCTCTGTGGCAAGCAAGCACTGCAGGGAACAGTTGGGCTTTGGCATCACACAGTTTTTGGTTTGAGACAGGTTAGTCTCGCCTCCCTGAGCAGATGTGATTCTGTCTGCAGAAAGGGGAAGTAAGGGGTGTACATGGCTGTGAGCGCACAGAAGGTTCCCTGCAGTCCTGTGGCTCTCCCTGCTCCCTTCTCCTTGGCAGCCCCCAGAGGGCAGAGGCAAACTCGTCTCCCCTCTGCAGGTCAGAATGGGTAGCAAGGAGGAGTGGTGAGAGGAGCTTTCCTGGTAGACCCAGCACCTGGGCCAAGGTCTGGGGCAGGTGGAAGCAGGTGAGCGGGGGGACTGGGGTGACACTGGAGTAAGGGTCATGAAGAACGAGAAGGGCAGACAGGACGGGGGACTGGCAGGAGGGGACTGGCAGGAGGGGACTGGCAGGAGACACTCATGCCTGGACACAGGCTGTGACTCCGTGTCTGGAGTTCATTCTAAGACCATTGAGAAATTTCTTCCAAGAAAAAGTGGAAGCTCCCTAGGGATGTGACCCTGGTTTGCATGTGAAGCAATTCCTTTGGCTTGGGTCCATAGCTGAGGTAGACTGGGAACCAGAAGCATGGGGTGGAGACCAGCTGGGAGTCAGAGCCGGAGGTGGGGGTGCAGGAGGGGAGAGGGGTGAGGCCAGGCCACCGTGCAGGGTGGGCTGGGTAGCAGGGCTGGGGGCAAGGTCGTGGGTCAATGAGGAAGAGCGCACAGGCTAAGGAGAGGACGCAGAGCCCAGGCGGGCTGCTTGCAGACAGCAGCGGGGAGGCCTGGGTGACTGACTATGTGTCCTGACGCAGCCTCCGGCAATCTGCACGGGCACAGGCCTGGAACAGCCAGACCCGAGAGCCGCTCCTAGTCCTGCCACCTCCTAGACTTCCTCTACCAGTGCTGAGAGCTGGGAGGTAACTGTGCTCTGTGTGCCCTGCACATTTTGAGCTCCTGGCAGGCAGGGCCCTGCCTGGCTCAGCTCTGTACACAGCTGGTGCTCAATAAATGCCAGGGCTACCATCCACACACTTGCCATGTGCATTGTAGTTTGGTTTGTAGACTCCCTTGGTTTGTAGGTGGCGGACTGCGAGCTGCTGTCGAATGCCAGGAATGTTTTCAAGATGATGATGACCTGTTACTAACCACAGAGCAACCACAGCTTGATTCCCTGAACACTTCCTGTGGGTTCAGGTTATCTAATCTTCACAGCAGTCCCGTGAGAGGAGCACTGGATTCTTCCCTACTGTATATAAGAGGCTCAGAGAGGTTGTGTAACTTGCCAAGGTAACACAGTTCATAAGTGGGAGATTAGGACACGAGCCTAGGTCTGTGTCTCTGAGTCCCAAACGAGGCCACCTAACTACTAGGTGACCTTGCTTCCTAAGAGCTCCGTCCCTGAGCCGGGCAGAAGAATGTGCAGCCTGTCGCCAGTCCCACACTCATACGGCTAATAACACAGTCAATTGCTTCTTTAAAATTACAGCAAATGTTTCCCCCCTTGAACAAATCATTTACTGCAAGTGCAAGAGTGTCCTGTTTACACGCAGAGCCAGAGGAATTCCAATCGGAGTCTAATTATTGATGCTGCAGCTTCTGCGGCCTTGGCAAGGGGCCACCTAATTGCACCAATTAATACCTGCCACTCTGTGGGTTTTGTCAAGTTTAAGGCTTGGCTTCCCGCCACCGCGGGTGTGACCCACAAGACCAGTGTATCAGGGCCACCAGCGAAGGGGGTGGACCTCCCTCCAGCAGGGGAAGTCTCTATCCAGAGCATGGAGGACAGGCAGTGGGACAGCCAGGGTTCTGTCCCTGCTCTGTGCTTGACCGAGGTCTTGGCAGGGCATGTCGCCTGCTTGAGCCTCAGTTTCCCTTTGTAGGTCGCAGAGGAAACCTGCCTCAGTGTCCCTGTTTGTAATAATGAGACCCACGGAACAGTGACAGTTACTGTGGGGTCTCTGAGACCAATAGGTTGGAGGAGGTGTTGTTAGAAATGGAAGCCCAGTGGCTGGTGGGCTGGTTTGCGGAGTCCTGGGTTCTAGACTGGCCCGATCTCTTCCTGACTGTGTGGTTTGGGGGTAGTATCTTTACTTCTCTTGATCTCACTTTTCCCAGCTTTAAAATGGGAATGATTCTTGGATGCTTATGTGGAGACCTTGCAAAGAGTAGCTCAGCCTGTGAGATGGGGGCTGCTGGACTGGGCCATGTGTTGCCACATTGGAGAAAGGAGACTGCCACTGTGGAATCAGGGTGGACCGGATGGGTCACAGGGTTTCATAGGAAAACGACTTGGGTTTGTATTTTACCTCCAGTCCTCTAAGCTGTGTGTTCTTTTGTGGTAATAACTACAACAGTGTTTTACTAGCACTTGCCATGGACCAGATAGTAAGGGACATATGGTCCATATGTGCGATCACATTAAACCCTCTAGGGGCTGGTTACCATTTTGCACCCATTTCACAGATGAGAAAACAGAGGGTCAGAGAGATCAAGTAAGCTTCCTGAGGTTGTACAGCTAGGAACTGAAGAGGCAGAGTCTGGAGTCTGTTCTCTGAGATTCTAGACTCCATATGTATAGCTACTACAACTTCCTGCCTCCAGCCACCTCAGTCTCGCCATCTGTGAAAACGGCTTATGACAAGTTCCAAGCAAGTGTGTTCTAGGATGGGGGAAAATTAAGTCCTTGCAACTAGAGGTCTTCAGACCACACTCCCTCCTGAGTCGCTGTGGGTTGGGCACTGACCACCACAGTCCTGCACTTGTCCCCTCCCATTATCCTGAAGGCCAAGTCTTGAGGGCAGCTGGTTGTTTACGCCTCCTAGAGGCGGGTGGGTCACAGTGCAGCAGCCCTGCTGGAAATCCCCTGCCTTTATTTTCCCCAACCCCTGCAGCCCCTGGTCCCACCCGAGTGTGCCTTTGGGCTGTCTTCTGATGTGGCACACCAGTTGTCTTGCATTGTGTCACCAGCCAGAGGCCACATGATCCATAAAGAGATGCAGGTCCCCCAGGGTGCCAGGCCTAGACAGGAGCTGGAGGTCACTGCCCTGCCTTACTTAGAGTTCCTCTGCTGTGCCTCGGTAGAGACTGGAGGTGGAGGCCCCCAGGAGTGGGGTGGGGTGCAGGCAGGGCCTCGGGGCATGGGTGAGCTTGATGTCCTAGGCCTGACACACGCCTCTTAGGAGGTCCTCAAATTAAAGGAAGCACAGTTCCTTAGTCAAAGGCAGCCTGAGCATGGTGGGGGCTGGCTGAGCCCAAGAGAGGGTGACTGACTGATTTCTCCTAATTACCGCCAGTTTAATATTTATAGGATTGGTGCCAGAGGGCTGCTGGGGAGGTTTGCAGCCCTGACCTGGTGTGGAGGCCTAGGCAAGGCCCTGGAAGGGACGAGTTGGCTTGCATTTGGGTCCTTCTTGTCCAGATCGGCCTGGCCAGCCCCTGGCTCTTTCTCAGGACAGAGAAAGCCTGGGTGTAGAGAGCACTAGCTGCATTCAGGGCTCTGGGCTCAAACTTGGGCAGCTTGGAGTTGCCCATAGCCCCGAAGTTCAAGGAGAGGACTTCAGAGCTTCCTGGGTTTCTTCCTGGAGCTGGACTTTTTCCTGTTTTATACCCTTGGTGAAGTGACCATGCCTCTCTCAGCCCCAGTTTTCTGTGTCTGTAAGATGGAAATGCTATAGGTCCCCTGGAATTGTTGTGAAGATTTAATAAAGCACCGGAGGAGCTGACTGTAGTGCCTGCTACACGACTGAATTCAGACAGCAGGAGCCGCGTTCTGGGGCTGGAAGGCACCCGCTGCCAGTGTGGAGCAGAGAGCTTTATCCACAACACTGTAGCTCTGGGGCTGGGGCTGCATGAGGGCGACTGGGTCCCGGGCTGTGTCCCCAGGGTGGATCCCCACTGTTGACAGGGGCAGCCACTTTGCCTTGGTGCGCCTTCCTGTAAGTTCAGCCCTTACTCCTGGGCACCGCCTTGCACCCCATTCCCCCTGCTGAGGGAGGACGCCGCAGGAAGGTCTTCAGCAGGTGACAGAGGCTTGACCTGGTACGTCCCCACCTCTAGCCCTGCAAGGGGCAAGCATGTTTCCTCATATATTACCCGGTCCTGTATTTTGTAGCAGTGCACAGTGGCCTAAGGCACCTTATCTCGGGTCTACTGCAGACATACATTGTGGAACTGAATTTGCTTGTGTCTGCTATAGTCTCCATAATACTGGGTAACAAACATACCAAAACTTAGTGGCTGACTTAAGTGGATTCTCTGATCTGCAGGACTGCTGAGGGCTGTTTTGTCTCTACTGGGCCTGGCTGTGTGGATGTTCTGCTCTCAGCCGGACTCATTCACGCAACTCAGGCTGAGTTCTCCATAGAGAACTGTGGGCCTTGGGGGAGGGCTGTGTGTGTGTGTGTGTGTGTGTGTGTGTGTGTATCTATTTCCTTTATTCGATATAGGGTCTCCTTATGCAGCTCAGACTCATACTGATCTTCCTGTCTCAGCTTCCCTAGCACTGGGATTAAAGGCATGCACCATCATGCCTGGTTTCAGGGCTGACATAGCATGCAGTACTGAGGATCGAACCCATGTCCTGTTGCTTGCCAGACAGGCACTTAGACTGCCGAGCTATCTCCATAACCTCCAGAGCCCTTTTATTAGAGAAACTTAATGGCTAATGTTTTGCATAAAACCTTTGGGATGTAGGTATTTATGTACCCACTTTAGAGACGAAGAGCCTGAGGTTCAGGGGGTTAATAATTAATAAATGACAGATACAAAATGAGTTCCCATGTAGCTCTAATTTCATGCCAACATGCATGTGTACCTGTGGCTCTTATTCATTCTCTCTCTGGAACCAAAATGTACATTCATTAAAATAATAGATGTTCAATAAATTAGATGTTCTACAATTAGATGTTCAACAATTAACAGGCACCGTGAGCTCAGGTGACTATTCCCTTCTGAAGGATGGGGAGACAGAGTCCCACAGCAATGAGATCTCTTGCTCAGGTCTAGAAGTGGTTTACAGCATGGGCCCAGCACTTGAACTCCAGGCTAGTGGTTGCAGAGACTGATGGGCTTTGCCCCACCCCACCCCTTCATAGTGCTGAAATTCCAAGCTGGACCAGTTGCTGCCACTATGTGTTTTGTAAGGATCTGGCCATCTCTGGCCTCAGTCCTTGTCATCCCCCTTCCCCAAGATTAATTGATTCCTTTCTGCCCAGAGGCATCTACACCCCCACAGTGGTGCCCCTCCCCCACTTCCCCTACTGTCTAATCTTGCTGTTGCTGGTCTTGCAAAGCATAGGGTTCCTTGGAGTGCCAGGCTTTACATGGCCTCTGATGGCCCCATTCCTATGGCCCACTGTGGGCTTCCCTGGTGATAACCCCTCAACTCCTTTAGTCTTGGGTCTCACAGCTGCAGCATGGAGCAAGTCACAGGTGGGGAGGTGGGGGGTGAGTGGGGTGGGGGAGAGTGGGGGTGTTTTGCCATCAGTGACCCCTGCTGGCACCTGAGCTCTGCACCGTGTCTGGGGAGAGCAGTGAACACCCAGGAAATGTAAGCTATTGCGATCGACAATGGGCCCTGCCATATCTATGTTTTTTCATTGGGTCGGGGGAACGCTAAAAATGATGGAAACCAGCAGCTGAGGTTCCGTAGCTGTCCTTCTGCAGGTTGGGAAACTGTCTCAGTTCCATCACAGACTAGGAGTGCAGGGAGGACCTGGGGGAGGGTCTCTGGGGTGCTGCCGCTGTCTGTGGAGTGCTCCAGAGCGCTGCTGAGGCCGTGCAGGGGTGGCTCTTCCTCCATCCCTTTGGGTTGCAGAGGGGCTCTGTGGGGCATCCTAGAAAACAGCAGCTGGGCTCTCCCTGGGAGCAAAGCTGGTTGCCAAAGCAATTCTTAGTGAACTCCCTAGGGGCTTGTGCCAAGGACAAAGTAGTGTGTCCCAGGGGCAGATGTAGTTAGCACAGCTGCGAAACAGAATTTATTTCTTGTTTGAGATATCATTTTTAAAGTGTGGCGTGGGGAAAGCTTTAAAAAATGAAATTATAGCCAGCAATAAAAAACCGACATAGGCACTGTATTCAAATTACGCTACAGTAATAGGCCAAGTTCATAAATAAACATTGCCTCTTAACCCTTTGCTGTGCTCTGTGGGCAGTGGGCTGGGGTGCGGAGGAGTCATGTGCCAAGGGTCCCAGGAGGCCGATCCAGCCTCCTCTGTCCCTCTCTCCTCTCAGGAGCTAAAGACTGGTAGATGACTGTGTGCTTGAAAGGGGTCCTTGGTTGTTTAGCTGCTGGCAGAAAAGCACGCCCATAGCTGTGAGCTGGGAGTATTTAGGGTCTCAGCTAGGCAGGTCCCTCCTGATGGCCCCTTTCTCTCCCATCTTCTCCTAGTATGTATAGAGATACATAATTAGTGTCTCAAGAGGCAAAGCGCAATAAAACAAAGCCCAGTGGTTTAAAAATCCTAAAAAGCTGAGATTTATGGAGAAAGATAACAGCTTCCCCTAAAGGCTTTTTATTAGCAGTCTCTTCCCTTGTTTGAAGCTTTGGTAATTAGTAATTGTGTGATCCTAGCATTGAGCAAATGGAGGTCAGAGATTATAACACTTCTTTACTAAAGTGATTATACACCTGAGTACATTGCTTGACCCCAAATAAGGGTGAGATACATCTGAGGATCAGGGCTCACTTCAAGAGAGATAAGTCTCAGTGAGACCTCTGAGCTAAATTCATCGGGTCTTCTCGTCGTTTCTTTTGGCACCGGCACATAACATTACAACAGTCGGACACTCCATCTCCAGGCTGTGGGCACAGTAGCATCAGGGTGTACCATGCACAACACTGCTTTTCGTGCCTGGTGGCTCTTCGCTCCAGCATCTTGCTCTCCTACCTGTGTAGGTGCCGGCAGACAGCAGCAAGGCCTGGGCTGTTGCTCTCTCTCCTCCTTCACCACACCCCAGGCCCCTTTGCTGGGACTCCAGAGGCCGTTGGGCTCCTCTGGACAATTCCCGTGACTCCCTGAAAGATCCCGCAGGCAGCTAGCTGGCAAGTCAAGCACACCATGAGGTCGCTGGGGTCCGCCAGCTCTGTCCAAGCTGCATTCTGGGAACTTTGCTAGGAGGCAAAGCCCAGCCCCACGGCAGAGCTGGGTTTCTGTGCAGCGAGGCATGTCCTCTCCGCTGCGCAGCTCAAACTCCCTGGTTGGGATTGCCCACAGGTCGTCAGATTCCGGGCACACTGGAGAGCCTGAAAACCAGGGACAGTCGTGGCCCCTTCCCCTGGTGCTTGGCTGACATCTCTGTGATTATAAATCACCTCACCTCGGCCATTAATCTGAGTGGCTTTCTTCCCAGCTTCCCCTGGCACTTTTACTAATTTAATAGCATTTAATTTAATTTTTGAATGACTTTTTTTTTTTTTTCCAGTCTATAGCTGAGAAAGCCCCAGCCACCTCATACCTCTTCCTCCCTAAAGCTGGAAATGTATCTTGTGGCAGAAGCCAGGCCGCTGGTCATAGCGGACTTTCGGAGGGGCCACAGATTTTTGGGAAAAATGCTGAGTGTGCTCTCTACCCGCAGGGCATAATTACCTTTCTCCTCTCCAGAGCCGCCTGTATCATTAACCAGAGGAGGAAAGAAAGGGCTGGCAAGCCAGACCAGGATGGAGACTGGCTCCGGAGCTCCCAGCCAGGACCAAGGGGGCTGGTGGGAGCAACTGCACATACGCACGCACTTGTGTGTACACACAGATTCGCACACATCCTCCATCATTTAGGACTCTACAGCTATAGCTGGAACTACACTTAGCTCTGGGTTGTCTCCTGGACAGCTGAGCACAGGAGTATGATATATCAATTCATTTGCTTTTATTTATTTATTTTTTTGTCTTTCTTTTCTTTCTTTCATTTTTGCTTTTTGTACAGGGTCTCACTACTGATTCATAGTGGTCCTCCTACTTGTACCTCCCAAGTGCTGGGATTACAGGCTCGGGCCACCACATGCAGACTCCATTTCAGGCTCAGCGCACTCAAGAGTAGGACCGGTGCGGCAGGTAGGGCCAGGAACCGAACCCTGGGCCCTATGTTTCCCTAAGCAAGCGCTCAATCCGCTGAGCTATACCGCCAGTCCTCCTTTTTTTTTTTTTTTTTTTTTTTGTCTTTTTGAGACAGGGTCTGGCTATGCAGTTGAGGCTGGTCCTGAGCTCACTTTTGTAGCCCAGGCTGGTCTCGAACTTGCACCATTCCTCCTGCCTCAGCCTCCCGAGTACTGGGATTACAGGTGTGCACCACCACGCCCGGCTCCTTTGTTTTTTAAAATTATTTTTTATTCTTTTTTTTAAAAAACCCCAATTCACATGTGCTCCATCATTTTAAGGCATCTCTGATTTGCGTGTCAGTTCCTTAATTCATTATGCTTTCTGTTTCATGCCTCCTGGTTGGTTCCATGTGGACAGTTGCAGTGGTGAGCCCACCACACCTGGCTCTGCCTTTGGGAAGTGGAGGGGCTGCCTAGGAGGAGGGTCTGGTCCAGGCAAGGCTTTGGGGTCAACATGGAGAAGAGAAGGTGGGCGGGTGGCTTTGGGAATTTGGGAGAAAGTACAAGTCATCAGGATGGTGGCTGCCAGCAAGAAGAGGACGTGGAGATGTAACCACAGCTTGCTACTCGAACAGGAGCAGGGCCTTCTCCACCCTGTGGCAGGGGTTGTGGGCCCTTCTATAGCCCTTGGGGCTCCCTCCAGGCCATGTTCCTGCCCTTTGGTGCAGCTGGAATGGCCCGGAGAGCAAGTTCCAGTTCACCGTTCTGGGCTGCACTCATAGAAAAGTTTGTAAACCTCACCACGTGTGACCCCAGACACTATGTCCCTTCCGTAGCCTGAGCCTCAGTCCTACAGGTGGGCTTGGGACCTCCAGGCAGAGGACAGGGAAGTCATAACACAGTGGGGACCTGGTCCTCTGTTTTCTCCTAGAGGAGAGACTGACCAGGGCTGTCCACACCTGACTCTCCAGGAGACGGACATAGGTGTCTGCCACGGCACACACAGGAAGTTTACAGGGGGCCTGGTCTGTGGTTACCTTCAGACCACAACTGCAGAGTCGTTCAGTTGCAACAGACCATTTGGCTTGCAGACCCTGAAGTATTTCTTGCCTGGGCTTTTGCAGAAAGTGTTGTTGGACTCCTGCTCTATCTAACGGATCAGACATTTGAGCAATGCGTCCCCCCTCCCCTGCACCTGTGCTGCTCTCCTAGCCACAGCATTGGTTTCTTTGCACAGACGAGGTCTTCTGCTCTGACTTCTGCTCGAACTTGGGTTTGGCTCCTTTGGCCCCAGTCCTCGGGCGCTCGAGTGTTGCGTGAATTATGTCTAGGACGGACAGAATGGTTAGTGATGGCCACTTTGTGGCCTCCTCTGTAGTTTGCTCTGATCTTTGGAATTTAGTCCAAGTCCCCAACTGTTCACATATGAAAAGTGATCCCCAGAAAGAAGGGAATGGACTTCCCCATAGCTGTGTGGCCAGAAAGCATCTGGGAAAGAAATCCCAGGAGAAACATGGAGGGCCAATGAGCTGCTGACTGGGTTAAGGCAACGGAAGTTTACCGAAGACTTGCCAGGAGGCAGGCACAAGTTCCCTCCTCCCAGCGAGCCTCAAGGGGTAGACTCCATTGTCATCGGAGGCAGCCCTGTGTTACAGATGGGGAAACTGAGGCACAGAGGAACACAGTGCCCCAGCCCATTTTTCCTTCTGTCACCATATTGGCTTTGTCACCCTCGATCAGTGCAAACCTCAGTGCTAGTCAGCACTGAACAGAAGAACAGGCCCAGGTGCACAGGTGGCCTGTCCTGCAACACCTCCCCTGCCTTCCTGTCTCCCTCTGATCTCAAACCCCAGAACGGTTCATCAGTTTTGTTTGCATATCTGCCTTGAAACTCTGTCATTTCATTAACTCAGGAGAGGGGCTCTTCATACGAGGCTGAGCTTCAATAATTCTCTTTAAAGTTACGGAGAGATGTATGCTTAATTATATTTGCATATGAAAAATAGGGTCTAATTAGTTTGATTGATTATTATTTTAACCCTAATGGCATTTTGAGTATCTGTCCCAACTAATAGCAACTGTATCACTAATAAATCATTGAATTTTTATGGCATGGTCTATTGAGCGGGCTTATGAAATATATTTTATTAATATCCTGGAATGTATTGAAACTGATACAAGTCAAACAACTGCTCATTTATTAAACTGTTTAAATGTCACTTTTGTACAAGAGTAATAATACAGGAAATATGTTCGTTCAGAAGACATCAGTAGGCCATGGGTACTCAAAATATTAGTTATCTTGGAAATATATATTATGGAAATAAAAGTCCAGTTATGTCATTTATCGCATTAAATAAATCTATATTGACTAACATAAATGTTACGCACTACCAGATGCACTTTCTTTTAAACTTTTTAATTTTCTGGAATTGATCTCCTGGGCACAGTGGGGAAACACAGCCTGGGCATTTGGGGGCAGCTTTTGAGGGAACACAGGGGAAACCTGGTGCTGAGTGTTCCTGTGATGGGCTGAGCCTGTCCTGGACACAGATGATCTTCAAGATGCACCTTCTTACTGGACATTTCAGAGGCTGGGGCTTGAGCCACAGCTCCTGCAGGAGCACAGACAGCATCATCCTCCATTTGCTCAGCCTTCTAATGAGTACCGAGGAGGTGCATGCTGGGAGCTGGGTCTGCACCATGGGGACCCTGCACCCTGCTCCCCTAGGGAGAAGGTGAGAAGCAGATAGCCAGGAGAAAGGGTTGGGAACAATGACCTCTGGGCAGAGGAGGCCTCAGGTGCAAAGGTCAAAGCCAGACTGGCTTGTCTGCAGGGTGCAGTGACTGCCAGAGGGACAGGAGAGGGTGACAGAGAGGGACAGGCAACAGATCACAGATAGCTTGGAGAGAAATGGAAGCCAGGGATGAGGTGCGCATGTGAAGAAAAGCCACTGAGAAAGGGACAGCTCCGTTTCCATTAGCCGAGGTCACTAGGGTGCTAGGAGGACTGGAGGGGGTCAGAGAGGCCCTGAGGTATCAGGAAGGAGGCAACTTTTGTCATTAAGGGCATCACAGTGGATGACAGAGGATGTTGTAGAGGTCAAGATGCCAGGGTAGATTGATGGTCTGGATGCTGAGAGAGCGGGAGACCGGAGCCAAGGGCAACCCGCGTGTGTGGGCTGAGCTCCCAATGGGGACTCAGGAGGTTGTGGGCTTGGAGAGAGAGAGGTCGGATGGTTCAGGCCTTGGGCAGCTCTCACCCTGCTCTGCTCCTTGGCTTCCCCTGTCACTGGATGTAAAAGTGATAAGAAAGATGGAGCGTCCAGGAATGGCTTGGGGAGTAAAGTCAGTCACATCAGAGTTGCAGGCCATGGCAGGACTCCTTTAGTTTTGAGGCTCTCCAGTATCCAGGCATCATAGAATCACCGAGGACCCTAGTGACACTGTGGCATCTGGGACCCCTTTCCTGGCCACGCCAGCTCATCTGGGGTGGAGAAAGGACACAAACTTGAGTTCATTTTCTTTGTGAAGCGTGGTGATTCCAGTAGGCAGCTGAGCTCGAGGACGACTTCTCCAGGCCGCTTGTGCTGCCGCTGGGGAGGTCCAGAGAGGAGACAGGACTTGCAAATTGGTGTGGAACGAGGGGGAGAGGCAGGGACCCTGGCCCCAGCTCTTCCTTCATCTCAGGCTGCCTAGGTCTTCAGTAGGAGCCCAGGGTACACTGCAGAGGCCTGGGGAGGCAGGGCCAGGCCCGCAGCCCAGTCAAGCTCAGAGATGCCTAGGGAGGAGTACAGGATATGCGGTGGCTAGAAAGCAGCAGGAGGGAGTGGGGTGGGGCTGGAGCGCTACCATCTCTTGTGGTAGCCCTGAGTGGTTCATGTAGCTTCTCTGGTTTTCATTCAGGGCAGCAGCGATGCCTGCCTCACAGGACTAGAGGAGGATGGAATGAGTTGCCTGCGAGCTGCTTTGCACACAATAAGCCCTCAGAATCCACCGACTGACCACTGGATCATTGTAGATACTGTGGCTCCAAGGCGGTGGCGTGGAGAGGTGGCTCAGAGTGGCCATAATAGCTCAGATTGCAGAACCAAACACTTCTGTGCTTTTGGAACCTGGCAGGGAGTATCCCACGCTGAGCCCGGCTCCTCAGTTGGTAAATGGGAGGATTGGAGGGACAATAGCTGGGTGTCTGCCCCGTCAGTGGGTTTGAGAAAAATATTGAGTCACCGCTGAATTCAGAGCCTGGTCTACCTCAAGGGCTAGGTGCGAGTGGGATGAATCACCCCAAGTTCAACTCAGTCTTCCAAATCCCAGGGACCTAGGGCTGCTGCAGAAGCTGCCTAGAGCTGTGAGGGCCTGACAAGGGCGTGGTCAAGAGTGGAGAGAGTCCTGGGTCCCTGCCCAGTGCCTTGCTGCGTGACCCTGGCTGAGTGCCTCACCTTCTCTGGTCTGTGGTGGCTCCTGTGAGAAAGGAAGAGGCTGGCCTGGTTCATCTCTAAGGTCTTTCTCAGCCTTGAAAGATCGATGATTAGAAAGGTCTGTGATTAGCGAGGAACCATCTGCCCTAGGCAAAGACCAGACCCTTGCTCAACCTGTCCGGGGAAATAAAACAATCAGCAGACAGCTTAGTAAATTGGCATTGCAGGGGCCTTGAAAAACGAATATCTGCTTTTGTATCAGCCTTGATTGAAATTCTTATGCGATGGCGGCTGTCCCTGCCATCAATGCCTTAATTAGAAATTAGGACAGTCACATTGGCATAAATTAAATCAGACTAAAGATGATTAACAAAGTAATGCAAGAAATCATTAAATTAAACCATTGTGCCAAGTTCTCTGCTGATCTATCACAAATTTGGGCTGCTAATGAGGTCTTAATTAGTAAGTTAGGTTGAAATAATTCATGTCATTCACTTCAAAGACAGCCCTTTCTCCTTCTTCCTGGGAGTTTTCCTCCTGCTTTTCCCACCCCACCCCGATGCAGGCTCATCAGGGGCTGCAGACGGGGTTGGGTGGACGACGGCAGGAAGTCGCAGCCTCCTCCCAAGCCTGAGACACCTTGGGCCCCTGTGCACGTACTGGGAGGCCACAGTGATGATGCCCTGGACCTCGGAGGGTGAGCAGCACAAGATTCTAAGGTGTCAGAACGGCAGGAGGAAGAGGAAGAGTTCTGGGTGAACTTGCAGGGTACAGGTGGGCCAGGCGATGGCTGGAGAGAGGAAGGGTCCCAGAGGGAGCCCGGGGCCTTGGTGTCCCGGTGAGTTCCCACTTTCCTTTCTGTTCTTTTATGGCATTCTGTTCTTTGCTCAGAACAAGCCCAGTATCCAGTAAAGCACTTGTGGTCCTGCTCGCGTGCTGCGGAGAGGGATGTGGGCTCAGGGAGGTGTACCGACTCACTGATGTCATGCAGCCAGGCAGAGGCAGAGCTGGAATGTGAATGCCTCTGAATGCTTCTGTGTTGAGCTGTCTTTCTTCCCCTTTGCTGAGTACCTGCCGTGGGGCTTGTTGGTAGGATGGGTAGACCTGAGCCCTGATGTAGGAGTTTGATGGAGGAGATCTAGAGACAAAAAAAAAAAAAAATACTGACCCTGCCTGATTTTACAGCAGGATGGGTCTAGTGGAGGAGCGATGGCTTTGGAGTCAGGAAGACCTGGCGCTGAATGGCAACAGGATTCGCAGACTCTCGGCTTCGTGGGCTTTAGCCGATGGCTTCACTTCTGAGCCTCGGCTTTCTCATCTGAATATGGGAGCCATGAACACTTCCCTGAGTGGAATCTGTGGGGCCCAGGGCGGTCATGTGAGAAGTGCACCTACGGTGAGGTGTTGAATAAGGGCTCCTTTCCCCCATCTTCTCAGTGGCTGCCTCATAACTCAGCTAACAAATGAAGCTCAGTGGTTTAAGCAAAGAACAACTTCTTTTGCAGGACTCTGTGGCTGTCGATGGAACTGGGCTCAGCCAGGTGGTTCTTCTGCAGGTGGCCATTAAAGGTGGCTGTTAGCGGTTGGTCAGCAGGGTCACTGCACTGTTACAGGGTGGCTACAGGCTGGGGGATAAGGGTGACTGGGCCACATGTCTCTCGCCATCTAATAGGCTGGGGTGGGTGTCCTGGTAGCTGAGGAAGTTCTAAGCAGGGGTAGACAGTGTAGCTTCAGGCCCAGTGTATCTCCAGCTACCTCCTCTGCCACCTTGGCTAAATTTTCCAGGTTGCAGCTTGGGAAATGCCTTCCTCCCCAACCTGAAAATGCTCATGTCCTGAGCCCTGCAAGCTGGGCATATTATTCTCTTTCATGTCCACAGGGCTTTGCAGCTGGGACTAAGATAAGGACCATGACATGGAGATGATGCTGGGTTGGGAGCTATACCCTGAGGAGAGTCTGAGTATTTCTTCTTCCTCTTCTTCTTCTTCTTCTTCTTCTTCTTCTTCTTCTTCTTCTTCTTCTTCTTCTTCTTCTTCTT
>PVJA010012781.1:0-45000 GCA_004027025.1 Myocastor coypus
TTATTTTATTTATTTATTTATTTTTCCCTTGTTTCAGAAACTTTGTTTGTTTATTCACTCATTTTTATGGCCGGCTCAGCCCGCCCCGAGGGCAGGGCTGGCGCAGCATGTGGTGCCGGGGATCGAACCGCGGTCCCTGAAGCCGCCCAAGCTTTCCCAAGCAGGCGCTTTAGACCACTGAGCCATCCCTCCAGGCCCCCTTCAGTTAATATTTAATACAAGTGAAAAAGTTATGAAAAATAGAAAGTAAATCCCAAATAAGACAGCAAAGCAAAGCAAAAGACAGGTAAGACAGATATTGAGAAGTGGGAAGAAAAACCTTCCCTGAAGTGGAAGTCCTGGGTAGTCGTTGGACTAGCCCTTAAATTATTACTTTAGTTTAGAGAGGAGGAAAGGCATCAAGGGAGAAGGGAGTCCCACCAAAAGGCCCAGTGAGAAAACAAGAAAGCAGAGGATTTATTAATTTGTTCAATTAACTTGTCAAATATTTATGGAGGGATGCATAAGAGTGCCACATTCTGCTGGGTGTCAGAGCGTGAGGCCAAGAGGACAGATAACCTCTCCTGGGAAGCTTTTAGCCAACCATGAGGATGCCATGTTGGCTGCAAGGGGAGAAATACAGTTGGAAGAATAGGACGAAATCAGGAGAAAGCCTTCCTCTCGAATTCTACATCACTCCTCTGTCAGGTAACAAGGACCTGCATGGTTTCTACAAACCAGTCAGTGTGGTCATGGGATATAGACCTACATTTCCAGGCCACAGGGAGGCAGGTCTCAGCGTGGAGGCTCCATGCCTGGGTCTCGTGTAAAGTAGTACTCTAAGAGCAGGTTGGCCCCCTTCAGGTGTAGCATGCAATGCTGATGGGGTAACTACAAAAGAGGGACTTCCAAGGGCTCAGTTGGACCTCTGTCATCACGCAATCAAATATATGTTGTTATAGCAATGCCATTATTATCATTATCCGATGACAGAACTGAATCTTAGAGAGCTTGGCTTCACCGAGCACACAACTAGTTGTATGGGAAAGTCGTCCTTGCAACTCTGATAAAGCCAGTTTTCTCATTCATTCCCTCCCCCGCTATTGCCATACTGCTATAGTGCTATTGAGAAAAATGAGGTTGTTAGGCTCAGAAGCTGTTTGAAGAAGAGACATAATGAAGGCAGCGATAGAATTTAGAATCCTTTTTCTCCATTCTCAGATATAAACTTTGGGTGTAAAGAGACCTGGGTTAATAATAATAGGCATGTAAGAAGAAATAAAAAGAAAAATTAAATAAAGACACATCCCTAAGGGTAGGAATAATTAAATTTTAACGAGAAAAGCCTATGTAGAGAGAAACCAGTTACATTTAGCAAAATATGCTTGTGCCTTGAGAAAGGATTGGAAAAGCAGGAAGTTGACGTGGAACAGAACCCAAGTGGAGCCAGTGTTCTGAGTCTGCTTCCACTGGGCCGTGAAGCAGGGAAGAGATTCCTCAAGCACACTCATGTCTGGACCTTGGTGAAGATGAAAGTTGATGAGGAAAAGGAGGCTGAGACTGTGTAGGCACTCAGGCAAGGGGCTTAGGGTGGGGCACTTCCTGAGCAGATTCAGAGCAAACACTAAGCCCCCTCTGGAAGGCAGCAGAACAGAAGAAGGGCAAGGTGGGAGGTGTTCATCAAGCAGAGGGAAGAAGGAGGTAAGGGGACAGCGTTTGGTGCATTGAGCCCAGGAGGGAGGCAAGTTCTGGAGGACCCGGAAAGAACTCAACACTTCCTCTCACATATCCAATCTCTAACCTCCACACGTGTCTCATAATAAACAATTTGTCTTGTTTGTAATTTATGTCAGCAGCAATAGAAAACAAACATACTACAGCCAATTCCTGGAATGCCATGGCTTTCAACCCCAGCTGTGTGGAGATGGGCTGGGCTTCATAGGTTAGGGGCAGAACTAATTGCAGCCACAAGCTTAGAAATCAGTGATTCACTGAGCAACATTGAGAATTCAGGTAAGTGTGTACATCATTTATAACAAAGATGCTATAAATCAGCACTCACCTAAAGGTGAATGCCTAGGATGGGGTCTGGAAAGTTCTCAGAATTGAGCCTGATTGCCTGCTTTGCACAGAGCCAGGATATGTGACTCTCATATCTTAAATGTACTGAAATTCACAATATCAACAGTAGTAAATTTTTCTTTTTTTTATTTATAAGGACAGAAGATCAAACTCATGAGTTCATATTCAGTTATACTCCTAGTCTCTCTCATTTATTTATTTATTTATTTATTCATTCATTCATTCATTCATTCATTCATTCATTCATTCATTTTGACACAGTTTCACCAAGTTGTTCTGTTGTAGGACTGCACTCAAATTTGTAATCCTTTGGTCTCAGCCTCCCAGAGTGCTAGGATTGTAAGTGTAACAGTAATTCTTAAATGTAGATGTTCACTGGTTGGCCATCTTTGACTATGTTGGATAAGTGACCAGAAAGCAAGACAGGAATTATAAAATTGTGGTCAGTATGGCGTGGACAGATGGAGCTTCCATTACTTAATGAGCATGTTACGTACTAGTCCTTCAAGTTGAAAGCCATCCTCAGGGCCGGCCAAATAACTCAATGTATTAATGTGCCTGTAAGCAGGTGCAGGGGCCAGGGGCTCTATCCCCAGGGCTTCTGTGCCAGTCCTGACCCCTCCCCTTAGGCACACTGAAGGGGCAATTGAGACTGAGCCTGGTGGTGAGCACTTGTAATCCCAGCTCTTGGGAGGCTATAAACAGGTGGATCACTATGAGTGCTATCTAGTAGTGAGGCCCTGAACAACCTGTAGACCCTTCCCTAAAAAATAAAAAATAAGTAAATAAATAAAAAGAAAGTTATCCTCAAGTTTTACTATCATATAGAAGAAAAGTTATTAAAAAGTCTTGCAGAATGAACTACATGAGTAAAAAACATTTAGAATGCTCCATTTTGTCTGTTTTAGCCTCATAAAAAAACTCATAGTGAACAAAAATTTCAACACGTATTTTACTCCAAGACACATTCTTGTTTGAAAAGGTGATAATATTCAATGCTGAAAAGTGTCCCAGAATAGCTATGATTTCCTGCTTTCTAACCAAAGCTCAGACCTAGTGAGGAAAAAGAGGTAAATGAATGGAAAACGGCCTACCGAGCACAACTAACAGAAAGAATTGTTTCTGAAGCCGATAGAGACACATACATGTAAGTTTGGTAGTGGCTGCGGTTTCCATAGAAAGCTACAGTTAATTGGTAAAACTTTTAGTTAGATTGTGTGCCAAAGAGGAAACCAGCAAACTGACATCTGAGGCCACCAGAGTCTGACATTTCCTTTCTTTCTCAACACTGAGAGAAGTAGAAATTAAGAGCTTCTTCCCAGACACAAAGTCACTGCTGGAGACTGTGACCCAGTGACGTAGCCTTTCCTGTGCAGCAAGGGTTTAGAGTAACTGTTGAGGGTGTAAGGTCAGGAGAGGATTAAAGGAAGCTATGGATGCCACTCTCCCCCCAGAGGTACGTTTGTTTTCTACCCTCAGGGATCTGTGCCTCTGATCTTATTTCGAAAGATTATATCCGTGAATGTGTGATTAAGTTAAAGATGTTAAAATGTGATCACCCTGGATTGGCCAAGTGCATCCTAAATCCAAAGACAAGCGTCCTTATGAAACACAGGGGAGAGATGCACAGGACAAAGCTGCGTGTAGCCAGAAGCAGAAAGATTGGAGTGACATGGCCACTGGACGTTGGAGCCACCAGAAGACGGAAACCCAAAGCCAGAAGCCCAAAGCCTGAAGCCCAAAGCCGAAGACACAAAGAAGGATTCTTCTGGAAAGCCTCCATGGGAAACCTGGCTCTGCCAACCTCTGGGTTTTGGTCTCCTGCCCTTTAATGGAAAAGCAAAAATTTCTCTTACTTTAAATCACTAAGTTTGCTAATTTCTTAGAATGATCCTAAAACCAATGCAATGACCATATAAGCACATGAAAGCAGAAGATTTGAAAAGAATTTTTTTCCCTTACACTACCAAATATATTAATTAATTCGTGTTCACAGATGTCTAGCGGCAATTACCCTTTCAGTTCTGACAACTAACTGTTCATGTTACAGCCTGAATGAGTAGCACACAGAGAAAATATGCTGTCAAAACTGAGAAGTCATAACAATGGGCCAAGAAGAATGAATCTATTGTTTAGTTAGTACACACAAGATATTATCTATATAATATTTAGAAAAGCTACATGAATATCTTTAGTGGGTTTGAATTTATTTCATAATCATGCCTTTTAAGTGTAGTACAAAGGAATGGGTACTTATTTGCAAACTGATAATGTATCTATGTTTCAACATTGGAACAAAAAATATTATTTAAATGTTCTGAAGAATAAAGCTTTGAAATATGCAGTGAATGTCAAACCATTATTATGAGAACCACAGTAAGTACAAATTTGACAATTGCTCAGTAAACCAGAAGACTAACTTGACACCAAATAATTAATGAGTTGGGAATGCCTGAGTTAATGCTGGACCTGGTGGTGCACACCTGTGATCCAAGGACTCAGGAGGCTGAGGCAGGAGGAACCCTGAGAGTTCATTGGCAGCTTGGGCTATATAATGAGTTCAAAGGCAGCCTGAATCTCACAGCAAGACCCTGTGGCAAAAACCCAAAGAGAAAAATGTGGGAGAGTCTATTTTCTAATAGTATATATTGAGTATTTTTCTTTTCAAAATATGCTTTAATTTCCTTCCATATTCCAAGTCTTTGTTAAATACCACAGGTGAGAGTGGATCAGCCACTCCTCAGGGCAGCCTTGGAATATTGCCCAGCTCTGAGCGTTCTTGTAATTTTCCATTTACTCCAGACTATATGACTGCCAAGAACTGGTGAGTACTATATGTACGGGAGAAGAAGTTTAAATTAATGGGTATTCTTTATTTGCACATAGAATGGAAAAACTCTTTAAAAAGATAGATCCAAGATCATATCTTAAAATTTACATTGGGAAATGGTTGATTCTAGTTTTTAGATGATGTTTGTATCTCAAAATAGAGAATTATGACAGTCAATTTTTAGATGTCAGTGGGACCAGATTAAGCAGTACCTACACAGCATTCTCCCAGGGTGTGTCTATCAAGTTGTTGCTGGGTATCTATGGCGTCAGCACTGGTGGAGAGGGGGAGCTCTACCCTCAGTATGAGCACACAGCCTCCAGTGGCCCAGGGCCTGCATAGAAGTCAAAGCCAAGACGGATGAGATGCCCTTCTCCTTCCCACGGGCAGCAGAACTCCAGTGTTATGGTTTATGTCTAGTTGTCCTCGCAAAGCCTCACGCAGTCATGGGCAGGGACTTCTATAGATTGAGACTTGACTCATGAGTCACTGGGATTACATGATTTAGTACTGATCTAGAGTTTGAGACTTGATCCATGATCCCTGGGATTATGCATTTCAAGTACTCCTGGGATTATGGGTGTAGCCTAAGGCGGAGAGCCTGAATATAATATAAAGAGAGACAGAGACAGGCGCGCGCTGTTGCTCTGCTACCCTGATTGATTGGCTGCCTCTGCCGCCATTTTGTTGCTGTTCCGCCACCATGAACTGGATGCTCTCTGCTCTGTTCCGCTCGGCCTTGGGCCAGCAGAAAATGGACTGAAACCTCCATACACTGTGAGCTAAATAAACCTTTCCTTCCTTCATTTTGAGTGTCTGGTATTTGTGCCAACAACGATAGAAGAGTAACTAAGATATCTAGGCTCTGTGATCTCTGGGCTTTAGGACCCACACCAGTAATCTCAGCAGTTATGACACCTATGGACTCTGGCACTTACACCACTGCCTTCTGTGGTTCTTATGCTTTTGGACTTGAACTGAGCCACGCCGAAACATGTCAGTGTCTTCAGTTTGTAGATCACCTGCCATTGACATATCTGCCTCCACAATCACATGCATGCATTTACTCAAATTATCTATCTATCTATCTATCTATCTATCTATCTATCTATCTATCTATTTATCTTCATCCATCCACCCACCCATCCATCCATCTATCCATTGTATCAATTCTATCTCCCAAGAGTCTACACAAGTCTCAAATGTTGGATTGAGGACTGCACACACATGGCCCATTTTGCCATTGATAATACAGGCTACTTGCAAACACCTTTCTGTGTGGTGAAGTACCTGAAGTATACCCACCTTCCGAGCCCCCAAGTACTTTTTAAAGATGCTCAGAGATGAGTTAGGACTATCATTGGGCATTAAGGATTGCTGTCACATAGTAGTTAACCAGACCGTGTGACAAATTTGTGTTTTGCCTTCAGAATACTCTACTCAGCTGATTAATTTCGTTGTCAAATGTCATGATCTTTCATATTTAATAGACCAATGGTAGTTCATTTAAGAACTAACCATATAAACCTAGTTGAAATTTCACAAACTATTTTTGAGAGGATGATTATCTATCTATCTATCTATCTATCTATCTATCTATCTATCTATCTATTTATCTACCTATCTATCTATCATCTATGTATCAGGCTCTACAGGGTCTCACTATGTAAGTCAGATTCATAGTGATTCTCCCATTTTCAGCCTTCCAAGCACTGCGATTACAGGGGTGCACCACCACACCCAGTCTCACCGAAGCCATTTTTTACAGCACTGGATATCCAAAACTCCAATAGGGGAAATTAGGTCTCGGATGAAAAGTTTCTCACGGAAAAGCTTATGGCATTTCCAGTTTTGTGGAACCTTGAATATTTCTTCCCAACTTAGAATCAGTAGATTTTTTTTTTTCTTTCAGAGACAATTTCAGCTCATGGGCCAGAGGAGGGTTTCCTCCATGTCCTCAATGCCTTGAGATACATGAACCGCAGTCCAAGCCACTTCCGGTGCCTGTAAGGATCAATTTTAAGAAGCTGGAAGGGACGCCAGGTGGTAGAGGTGGAGAGTGGGTTACAGTGTGGTTTGTGCGCCTCCTCAAGGGGCAATTGCTGCCCCTTTCTCCAGCCGCTGCATTGTCATAGTCCGTTCTAAGCACCTTCCCTGGCTAGAGTGTGTGGTTGCAGAAGTAGGCCTCAGGTCTGCAGACCTTCACAAGATTTCTTATGGATCCCGTTCACTCACTTTATGCATCTGGATTGTGGCACCCTTCTTTATCCCAGTCTCCCTTTAGCTGCTGAAGGCAGCGCTGGCTGTGTTGTCTACTTATCCCTAGTAGGGAGAACAGATGGGTCCGAAATGAAGGCTGAGTGAATGTATGTATTATTTTCATGTTCATAGTAGCAAAGTATTTAACTATGTTTTGGATTTAACTTTTGCTCAAATTCATGAGCAATTTGGCCCGGTGGGATGGCTCAGTGGTCTAAAGCGCTTGCTTAGGGAAGCTTGGGCAGCTTCAGGGACCGCGGTTCGATCCCCGGCACCACATGCTGCACCAGCCCTGCCCTCTGTGCATGCTGAGCCGGCCATAAAAATGAGTGAATAAACAAATAAAGGTTCTGAAACAAGAAAAAAATAAATAAAATAAAATTTTTACATCAGCACACAGCGATGCCAGCTCCCAAGTCTCTGTGCTCTGAGCTGTCTGCCAACCTGGGATGAAGAGCCCCAGAAAATTCTCTCCGTTGGACCTTGTTTCTGCTTGTTGTTCCTTGCTCCACATCTAATGGCCCTGTGAAAGCCAGAGATCCAGGCTGAGCAGGCCGAGCTGTGTCGGACCGGCTTGTTCTGAGGAGACTTTCCATCTCAAGCAAGCTTCCCATCAAGTGCCTCATTTCTAAAAGTGCCCTAATGCCCGCCTGCCTCTGCCACCCACTGTCTGGGTGAGCTAATGAGCCACCCCTGTTGAAACAAAGCTGTCTTCTCTCCAGCTGCAGGGTGTCAGAGACTGGGGACCTCCAGTAGGACAACTCAGTCTCATCTTCTGTCCTCTGACTCAGAGCCACAGCCCCACTGCCAAGTACTTGAGTTCAGGTGATTGACTTTACAGAAATCATGTTTGTACCTTTTATATGCTATAGGAATAAAATATTTATATTAAAAAAAATTCATGAGCAATTAAATGAAAACAGGGTTCTGTTTTATTAAATGAATCATAACTGCAGAGGTAATTTTTCTAAAAATCAATATAGTACGATGCCTCAAAGTAATGACTTTGATTTTCTGATATTTTAGATGATAGCTTCAAAAACAGCTAATGTAACCCCTTAATTTTTTGAGCTTGTCAAGAGGGTAATTTTTATGCTTGATAACTTCAAATACAACACAAACCTACAAGAATACCTACGCCCCAAAGCTCAGCATTTGTCCCTTGTAGCCTGAAAGTTGCAGCGGTCCTTGGGCTGGTGTAGGGTAAGACAGTTATTTTAAGTCTGTTGGGCCCTTTCTCACTGGCTTGAAACTGCCAGATCTTCTCTCTGTCTTGCTGGCCCACAGTCTTGCCATGGTCTGTGTTTGCGACCACCATCTGGGGCCTGGAAGACCTTCCTTGTTCCCTGCATTGTCAGCCTGATCCTGGCTCCTTATTGCCATCCATCTGTCCTCCTGTCAGGCACCATTGTGCCTCACTGACCCTTCACTCTGGGAGCTGGTGCACAGGAGCGTGGAAGCCACACATCTGCCCCACAGTGAGCATGTGTCTGTGGCCCCTGGGACTAACCCAGGGGTGAATCAGAAGGGTTTTAAATGTGCCATTTGCTGTCTAAGCTCAACACCACAACCCACAAGAGGCTGGAGTGCCCAAGGAACATAAGACACTTCTCAAAAAGTGAGCACAATTTGTGGAACTCCGCTGAGCTTCCTGGAAATGTGTGTAAGCCCACCTTAAACCATTTGGAACATGCCATTCTGTATCCTAATAGGTTTCTAACTCAATTTTCACATTAGAATATATAATATTCTATAGGCAAAAGGCAGCCTTGCCAATATAATTTCAAGGTGACTGCGTCTTTTATGTAACATATGTCTAATGCCCTGGGTATAATAACTACCACTGTGTAACATCCTCTAAATTTCCATGGGTAATTAATTGATAACTGCTCCATGGATGTTATATAAACCCTTTATTAAAACATAATTCAATGAAGAGAGATTTAGAGCTGAACCCAGTGAAGGGCAGTGTTTGGACTCCACCACTGCAGCTACACTGGGGTCACTCTGGGTTTCTTTGTTGCCCTCTTTTGGTTCTGGGGAAGGAAGGAAACCACTTCACTCCTTTCTACAGCGACTTCAAATTAAGCTGTGAGAAACAACGCTTGCGGACGGGGCCGTCCCCCAGCAGCCGTGGTTGGCGCTCGCAACTTCCTAGAAAGAAAGACAAATCCACACGGGGGAATCAATGAAACCCACACAGAAGCTGCCACAGGACAATAAAGATTAAATGGGAGATAAAGAATGATGTCTCCAAATATTGGAAATGCTCTCATCCGGCGAAGGCGCCTTTGTATTGTTTTCGCTAAAACAGACCGTAATTTTGATGTTTCATAAAAATTTAAGTGGAGGTTTTCTTTCTGTGGTAGAAATAAATCTCCTGGAGGAAAGGTTTTATATGTAATTCCAATTTTGTGGCACTAAGAATACAAAGAACAGGTGAAGATTTTACTACAGGTAATTTCGTAAATTATTAAAGAAGAATCCTCCCACGGCCATGCCATAAACACGTTCTCTATCAAAAGCTAAAATAACAGAGCAGTCAGGCCTTTTCTAGGCACTGTAGGATCCGACATTCAAATCTTAAACTGGAAATAAAACTGCCTGTAAATATTTACTGGTGAGGTGACATTGTGATAATAAATAGCTCTTTTAAAACACTGCTGAAAATACCAAAACACTAGAACGTACCTGTGACCGAATATGCGGAAAGAGTGCTATGTAACCCACACAGTGCGTGCGCATGCGCATGCTGAGACTTTGCTGAGTGCCATCTTTGGGACTTTAAATTATTTAAGGGGCATAACGTAGTTCATTACAAACCTGTTTTTTTAGGAAAGCATGGAATTAGACATAATGGGTTTATTCATGAGGTTTAGGAGGTAAGTAAAACTTTATTATTATTTTTTTTAAATACAGCGTGTGCGTAGCACAAGAAAGTTCCCTCCCCGGTGTGGGAAGCAATATCGACTCTTGGCAGTTTGCTAAATTTCACCTTTCCAAAGAAAGCAAAGGAAAATTTGGCATGAAGAAATATTGCTTGAAAGAAATGGAAAGGCTGTGTGATTGATTGGTTGGTCAACATCTTTATCTTTTGGCACAAAAATTCATTCTAGTAGATTGTTTATTTCCCTCAGTTTTTAGAGAGCAATAAAAGAAATGATGTTGGAGATTCATTTTATTGCTAGCAACAGCTTAATTCTGAGAATATGTCCTACTTTGGTCAAGCAGCTACTGGCATCTTTTTATCAAATGAAGTCATTATGCCAATGCTATAAACCCCAAGGCATTGCATAGGATTGGAGCAGAATTCTGGAGAAATCACATAAACATTGATAGAAAGAGAAGCATGGGGGAGCAGGGGGACAGAGAAGACACAGATAAGCAGGGTGAGACAGACAGAGGGACAGTGAGCAGCAAGACAGTAGAGGCAGAGAGATAGTACCAGCTGGAGACAGGAAATGCAAGGCTTCCTGGTGAGTTACCAAGGGATTGTTTTTAGGGTTCATTTAACAATTCTTGCCAAGGCAGCATGAATTTAATGTGATTGGTGGCCTGATTCCCATTTTTGGTTATCAGATGATGATGAATATATTTTATGCACAATTAGTTACATCAATCTGTTGCTCACCATTCATCCCTGGCTTCATCTGCACAGCTGAAGATACTGAGAAAAAAACCGGAAAATGCCAAAAAACGCATTCTGCAGTGTCCTGCCCCCAGCCTCAGAATCAAGCACAGTACTACGAAGTGATTCACCCAGAAGTCCAGAAGTCCAGAGCTGCAGCTTATTACTGTGAAACCTAGCTAATGCCTGGCTCACTCCATCAGACCCCTGGAGTCTCATCCGCATTTGGCAGTCAGGATGTTTGAAGAGGGCACCACAGCTGCTTCCATGGAGGATCACAAGGAGCCCTGCACCAGCGCCAGCTGATCTGCCATGGTTTGGTCCAATCTGGGGTTGCATTCAGAGATCTTAATCCGGGTACTTCTGCCTCCTTCTTCCTTCTTATCACCTGCCAAGACATAAGATAGGTCAAAAGACCAAGAGGTCCTGTAAGCCGCCCCACACAGTATGAAGAGCTGGAGCGATGACCGAGAGCTGGAGGTGTCCTGAAAAGCAATGGCTCCTTGCCCTAGTATAGATGCAGTGAAAGCCTAGGTGGAGAAATCCTACACAATAAACTGTCTTTCTGGGGCACACGCTGATCCCTCCGTATGGGCCCCGGTTCCAAATGTCTCTCCAAAGCTAACTGAGCTCTTGATGAAATCTCTGGGTATAGGGATCCACACTGTGCGCACAGAGCAAGTAGACACAGTTGCAGTATGAAAAGGTCCAACTCCTTCATGCTTCCCGTAATGCCAGTGCTCCTTAATTCCACTCTTGACAAAATTTTCTGGAGTATTGATTTTATTTGTTTTTCCTCAGGCAAATTTCACCACTCTCATGATTATTTTGCTTCTCTCTGGGCAAAAGAGATGCTCAGAAATTTTCTCATGTTCCCATTGAAAGCAGAGGCTGTTGGCCACCAAGTTCATCCAAGTCATAACCTCTCTCCTATTCCCCATCCCAATCTGTGATTCTTGTACTCTATAAATGTTTCCTAACTGTAAAATTCCAGGTGCAGCTGTCCCTGTCTATGCTGTTCTCTCTACGTGTGAAAACCAACTTCTCAGCTTGTCTGGCTACCCTGTGTTTACCGTCATCTGCTTCAGATCTCTGTTGTGAAAAGGTCAACCTCTCTCCTTATTGTCTGGCAGTGTACACCCTTCATCTTCCTACAGACTTCAATCTCAGCATGGAGCTCTTGGCTTTTTAAGGCACTGACTGTACCATAGAATTATTTGCATTCACAGCACAGTAGGGGAATATAGGAGATTGTTAATAAAATGCATGAATTATGAAAGAGAGTGAAAGTTGTGGGCGGGGCTTACTATATATATGATTACATTTATGTGTAACAATCATGTGGCCTTCACTGACCATCCACGTGATTTCAGGTATTCATTAAACAGGACTAATAATGTCTGCTTTTTAGGGTTCTTATACAGCTTATCTAAAAGGAATGTATGAAGTGCCTGGTACATGATATTAGTTCTCCTTTTCCCTGTGCATACATCAAAGAATTTATATATGTATAACAAAGGTTGATCGTGGTCAGTTGAAGTATCTGCAAACTGAGTAATCTGACATTTTCCATAAATCTGCCTACTTAGCATTCTTCCTCATAACCAGTACAATTTTTGACTAATCAAAAAAAAAAAAAAAAAAAAAAAAAAAAAAAAAAAAAAAAAAAAGAAAGGAAAAAAAAAAAAAACCCTCTTGGAGATTTAATAATTCTGTCTTAGTTACTCTTCTCTTGTTGCTGGGACAAGTACCTGACACCCAAAATGCAGGAAAGAAAGGTTTATTCAGCTCACAGTTAATGGAGTCAATACTCCACTAGCTCCAAGGCACATAGCAGAGAGCAGCAATTCATGGTGGTGGAACAATTGCAACAGAGGCAATAGCCAGAGAGACAGAGTCTGTTTCTCTATCTCTCTTATATTACTTCAGGCTCTCTGCCTCAGGATAGCCACCTCAGGCCACAGCCATAATCCCAGCAGTACTAAAACACATAATCCCAGTGGATCATGAGTTAGTCTCAAACTCCAGAAGTCCTCACCCCATGACTGCATCAGGCTTTGGGGGAGCACTAGACACAAACTGTAACAGTTTCAAACAGCTTTAATTGGTTTTCCCATTGTCTAAAATAGCTAAGCGCTAAAGAGGAGCTAACCATCTTCAGTCGTTGATTTCAAAGATGTTTACTTAGTGATTTTTACTTTTACAAATACCCTGATCATGTGTTTGTGTGTGGATTCTGGAAATGTTTATAATTTGACTAGCTATATTTAAAATATAATAATAATTACAAGAAATAGCAATATGTGAGATAAAGCCAGAGGAGGCATGCTTTAAAAGAATCTGAGCCGGGTATGGTGGCTCACGCCTGTAATCCCAGCACTTGGGAGGCTGAGGCAGGAGGATTGGTGGAAGTTCGAGACCAGCCTGGGCTACAAAAGTGAGCTCAAGGCCAGCCTCAACTGCATAGCGAGACCCTGTCTCAAAAAGACAAAAATAAATAAATAAATAAATAAATAAATAAATAAATAAATCTGAATGTTTAAAATGTCTCATTTGACAACTGAAACATCCAAACTATCTGACAAAATTAATGGCTCATCTTATAGCTGTTGGGAGGAAGAAGTAATCTAGTTGTATGTGGCCCTGAATACAGAACAGAGAAGAGACAAAGCTCTGTGATATTTCAAGCATCTTTAGTTTATGTTTTGGAAGGCAGAGATGGCTCTCTGTATTGTCAAAAAAAAAAAAAAAAAAAAAAAAAAGAAAGAAACTACTGGGAATGAGAATCCAAAAGACAATAATTAATAATAAATTCTTGCAATGACAAAAGCACCTTGCATGCAGCATCCTCAGCGACTGCATGTTTTTTCCCAAAGGTGCTGCTGAATGTCCCTCTCATGCAAATGAGTCGCAGCCTGCTGACGTCGTGATGCCATGCAAAAATACACTTTACACTGAAAGATCAAACTGCTGCAGGAAGGCCAAACACAGAGCGCATGCTACTAAACTGTGTTGACTTTTCTTTAAGAAAAAAAAATTCTTTAAGAAGCTAATGTAGCTAGCTGAATCTTCTAGGCTCTTTACACTTGTACCAGGCCTTTTTGTTGGCATGCTAAGTCAAACGTGTTCTTCCTTTATGCATAATCATGGCCCTTCTTTTTGCTGGCCCACTGGGACATGTATTAATCATTTTTTAATAGCCCACTAGGTATAGTTGTATCCTGTTGCAAGCAGGTCTCTATTAATTTCAAAGTCTTTAGCTTTATGCAGCATATCCAATCACACATTTCTAAATCTGCTTATGGGAAGCGTGAGCTTGGAGAAAATGGTCCAAGAGAACTTCATAGGTTTTTGTTAGATCATATGCTTTGTTGAGGGGAGGGGTTGGAGGGCAATAGTCTAAATTACATGAGTTAGCTATCCAGAATATAATAAGATCATTATAATAAGTAAATGCCCATCAATTATTTAAAGCATGGTTGTCAGTGTACCATCTATGTAATAGATACAAAGTATGAATAAATACGCATGCATTACAGCCCTGTTTGGACCTCAACAAACCTGTTTCTAATAAGTAACAGTCTTGCTACATCTAGACAGCTCTCTTTTCCTGAAACCTGATGCCTGTTATGAATAATGCCTAATGTTTACAAATGGGGTATGGTATGCATTAACTCTGGGCATGATAATCACGATTTGGTACTAAAAAGAATTGGCATTTATTAAATATCTCCACACATCGCGTATTATCTCAAGTCATTGTCACAATAAGAGGCTGAGAGTATTTGCCCATTTTGAGATATGACATCTGAACTTCAGGGCAACCACCAATGCAAGTGATGGAATTATGTGCCCTCAATTATTCAGTGATTATATGAAGTCAAGCTGAAATTTTACCTTGTGTTCAAGAAATTTCTTAAAAGTGGAGCAATGTGAAACAAAAAAAAAAAAATTAAATGGCAACTCATGTAGTAACATACTTGTGATTAGAGTCTGGCAATGCAACAACTAGTCTACAGTCTGCAGAGGGCAGGGACTGTGTCCATCCTGGCTGTCACTGCGCTCACAGTGTCTGTGCAGTGTGCGGCACTGATCATGTGAATAAATACATGTAGAATAACCAAAAAATAAAAGCTATCCTTTTTGGACATGCCTGTAACCTTATGAATGAGCACATCTGCCAGTGATTTCTTTTTTTTTTTTTTTTTTTTTTTTTTTTGCTTTTTGAGGCAGGGTCTCGATATGAAGTTCAGGCTGGCCTTGAGCTCACTTTTGTAGTCCAGGCTGGTCTCGAACTCGCACCAATCCTCCTGCCTCAGCCTCCCAAGTGCTGGGATTACAGGCGTGAGCCACCATGCCCGGCTCTCTGCCAGTGATTTCTTAATTGATTACGGCTTGATTTTATTTGTTAGGGTAGATATATCCAAACAATAGGGCCAGCCAGATAGCTTGATAGATTAAAGGACCCACTTAGGCAGACACAGGGACAGAGATTTGATCCCCAGAGTACCCCACCCCCTTCTTACCTTTATTGACATGTGTGAGCCTTTCATTTGTTTCTTTGCTGATTATGTAAGTATTTTAACAGGTCCACTTAACTAAGTCTAGAATTTCTCATACTTTGCTCATTACTCAGCCGGGGAAAGGACTGTAGGGACTCAGCATTTTGTGTTACAATTTGAGTGGGTTCCCAGATCCAAAATTAAAACATTCTTTCTGGGTGTGTCACTGAGGCTGTTTCTAGGTGGATTCAAGTTGACTCTGGAGCGCCTTCTCCATGGAGCTGTCCATCAATTCGCTGGTTCAGGGCTTACGTAGAACAAAAAGTGGAGGAAGGAAAAGTTCGCCCTTTGTGTCTTTTTCACCCCTTCATCTCATTTTCTCCTATCTTCAGTCCTTATTTATGTCATTGACTTCTCTGGATCTCTAGTCTTCTGTCTCAGACCGGCTCAAACTTTCCTGAATTTCCCACTTGCACAGGACAGATCACGAGACTTTTTAGGCTCAAGAATATTATCATGTAAGATCATTCTTCATACTACGCTGTGCTGTGCTGTGCTGTGTTATGCTATGCTATATTTATTTGTTATACCCTTGCTCTATTCCTTGGAAGAATCCTAATTAACACAGTAACATAACTCCTTTGTGTTAAAATATTTTTGACCTAGTTTATTTCTCCATGCCATCATTTTTAGCCATTATCATTATTTTATATTGGATGATACTACTCTGAGCCGCCAGCGAGCCCAGCCTAAGTCAGAGATTTACAAGCAAGTGGTTTATTGGGGAATATTATTAATAAGAACTGGTAGAGCAAAGAGCCCCGAAAGAAGAACAACATCATGGAGTCAACCGCTGTAGAGATGACTCAGCGTAACGTCCTTTGGGACCACCGGGCGAGCCTTGCCAAGTGATTTTTTCGTGTGGAAGCAGCACTTGTCAGCTCCCGTTCTCCACTGATCTGAAATTCCAGCTCTGCCCGTGACACTAACTGCTCTATGGTAGTGAGTGGAGTGAGTGCGAGGCTCGTACCGGAGCGAGTGGAGGGTGCAGTGTGTCAGCCCGTGGCCGGGCGAAGCTGACTAAAGTCTGTGTGCGGTTGCCTCCTGCAGCTGCGGCTGGCATCAGAGGTGTGGCCAGGAGCCTTTGGAGGCACTCAAGCGGGGCTGGGCGTGTAGTTCAGCTGGTAGCGTGCTTGCCCCGTTAGACCCTGAGCTTTGCTCTCAGGACCCCCACCCCGCCCCCACGCACCCCAAGCTCAATCCAACAGGCGGTATGTATTTATGTAGTAATTAGGAGGGAAGATCAAAAGCTAGGGTGAATGGTTAAATTTAAAAATGCTTTTTGTACTAAAGAACATATTGCCCCTGGGCCTGCTGCGTGGGCCCCATGCCCTGGACGTGCTGCGATGGTCACTGAGACTGGGCATTTCGACAAACTCCAGGAATCCCAGCTCTTGGGAGGCTGCAAACAGGCGGATCACTATGAGTCCGACCTAGCGGTGAGACCCTGGACACTCTGTATATACTTCCCTAAAAAATACAAAAACAAACAAACAGACATGTTGCCATTCACACCAATGCAAGTACTACTCCTTGACTGGAATACATTGCAGACCTTTGGCACTTTTGGAAGCAGTTCTAGAAGTCACTTTTCATGAGCGTCTCTATCAGGTGTGGTAACAGACACAGAGCGTGTCACCCCTGAGAGCCATCAGAGAGAAAGTCCGGCTCGGGAGGCTGCCTCTCCTCCACTTTGCTCACTGAATCTGGCACTGGGGAGCCTCTGCCTCCTCACAGTCAAAATGGCCATGAAAGGGCAACATTTTGAATGAGTTTATCTTATTAATTAGTTAAGTCCATAGACATCATGGCAGTTGTAGCAGGGCAGCAAAACACAGAAGAGAACTTGCTGAACTCCTTCAAAGGATGGCAAAGATGCCAAGGTTTTTGAGTATGTTCAAAACAACAAGATAATTTTGAGGCAGGTGAATGGGAATGTGTCTTTTACTGTAATAAACTTTAAAAATGTAAACATTTATCATATTTCTATTATAATGTGCACATATTTATAATACTTACATATTCACTAATAACATTTTCAATGTTGCTTCTTGATCCTTAAATTATTTTCGTTTAAAATTTCCAGAACTGAAGAAGAAGCAATATTGATGACCAGATGCAAGAAGCCCCAAATATCCTAAATAGGAAATTGCAAAGATGCCACACCTAGACAAAATATTTGCAATAGAACTTTTGCAATTTCTCCTAGTGAAGATCTATTTTGTGTGGTAAAAATCTCCGGTATTGTTTTTCTGAGAAAATTTATTTCTTCCCCTATCTTTATTTTTCAAAACATTCTGTCCATGTTTATACACAAACACAACTCTGTAGGCAAATTTATTCTTGGGCTAGGGATGATTGAGCCCTACCTATGAAAAACTTTGTTGGATCCCTGGCACTTCAGTGAATGGATGGACTGGATGAAAAAGTGAATGAATGAATAAATGGGAATTTTTTTCTCTCGAAACATTTAGGGTATTATTCCACTGGCAAGGGGAAGAATTCGCTTGTGGTTGGCTTAGCTTGGCTTTTGGTAGATGGCCTACCATTTCCATCTGACCATGTTCAAGTCCTTTTTGAGCTCCGCATCTGCTCATTTCTCTGGGATTTGGCCAGATGTGCTAACCTTGTGATTTTCTACTGAGAAATTTGGGGGCCTCTAGAATCTGGTTATTAGCTTTGCTCCATCAACTCTGGACTTCTCCCTGCTGCTTCATATTTGAACATTGTCTTTTCTTTTCTTTCTTTCTTTTTCCTTTTAATTCCACCGCCAACTTTGTGTAGGCCATCTGATTTTTATTTCTGTCACTCAGCAGCCCTATCTTCCATTGCTTGGTCCCTCTGCAGTGCACTAATAAAAAAAAAAAAGTTCCATTTATTTATTTATTTGTTTGTTTGGTACAGGGTCTCACCATACAGCTCAAACTCACAGTGATCCTCCTGTCTCAGCCTCCCCAACACTAGGAGTTGAGGCATGCACCACCATGCCTGATTTCTGTGGCTGGTGTGAAGGCATTGTATGCATGCCATACCAGGGATTGAACCAGGGTCCTTTTGCTTGGCAGGTAGGTGCTTAGGCTCCTGAGCTCTCTCCCCATTGCTGAAGTGTACTCTTAAGAGTTTATTTTGAATTTACTTTCCAACTCACTAACTTTCTCTTCAGTGCTTATCCAGCCTACAGATTCTTTGAACCTAAATGATTAGATTTTGACTTTATAGGCATCCTATTTTGATTTCTTTTCCAGCATGCACGGTCACCCCTTATAGTCTTTTTTTTTTTTTTTTTTTTTTTTTTTTTTTTTTTTTTTTTTTTTTTTTTTTTTTTTTTTTTTTTTTTTTTTTTTTTTTTTTTTTTTTTTTTTTTTTTTTTCTTTTTGAGACAGGGTCTCGCTATGCAGTTGAGGCTGGCCGACCCCTTATAGTCTTTCATTCAGCTACCGTATTTTCACGCTTCTATTTTTGCTTAAATAGATGAATTTTATCCTTTTCGTAGTCTGCACATGGCCATCACTTTCTGAAGCCCGTTTGTCTACATCTGATTTTGTTGTTTGTCCTGATTCCCATCCACAGGCTCTGCTCTTTAGAGCATTCTGTAATTCTTCCTCACAGTGGGTGGCATATTTTCCTTCTACCTCACACACTCTGTCTTGTTCCCCCAGAATTGAGTTAAATTTTAATTCCTCTGGACAGGATTTATATTTCTTCTGGCAGTTACCTGTTGGCACTACCAACCCTAAAATGTTATATTAAATTAAAGTATCCACTTTGGGATTTTTATGGCCGTATAGGAAACACAAATTTAGTCACTAACCTACATGTGGGCCAGCTGCATTTGCAAACTCTCAGGAGAAATTTTTATTTCTCCTACCCAGAATCAAGATCATGGCATAAAAATCTTTTTAGTGGTCCCTTACTACACCGCACATTTTATTTCCAGTTTACTCATACACTGAAGGCAGAGATCTTCGAAATTCTGTTCCATGCAGATAGCTTCTGCTAGGCCCTCTTCCTTGCTCCACCTTGATTTTATTTGTCTCCTGCAAGCCTAAAAAAAAAAAAAAAAAAAAAAAAAAAAATGCAACACTGACAGCATGGGGCCCAGGTCTTCACTCCCATTTTCTTTCTACATTTATCTTTCAATTATTTTAATAACTTAAACCCAACTTCGGTACCTGACTCACCCACCTCTTTCTTCTTTCTTCCTAGTGATTGTTATTCTTTTCCTCCCTTTGTACTTCTTTGCTTTTACTATCTTCTCCACTCCTGCTTAAAAATAAACAGAGAGAATAAAGCATCGACAAGTTAGACTTGGTCAGAGCTTTATTTATTACATTTTATGCAATTTTAAACTTTCAGTCACTTATCTTTTACATTTTTTTTCCTGTTATATAAAAAAGGAGGACTTTCTCCCCCTTTCTTTGCTGACACTTGAAACCCTTTCATAGGTGGCAAATAGCTTTTAGGCATAAAGCTTACTATATCTCATTTTCTGCCAGTCTATGCTGATGCCAAGTGTAACTCCGTACCTTGGCTATAATAATAGTTGCCGTTAGTTGAACACCTGGTACTTTCCAGGTAGAGTATTAAGTACTTTGCTTGTATGACTTCAAATTTCCACAACCATGAGGTAGAGTAAATATTGTTACTTTTATTCTATTGGTAAGGTGGACTGGGGCTCTTCTAGCTGAGGCAGCTGATCCAAGCTTACTCTGAGAGTCTCCCTCCTTCTTTCTTATCTGGTCCTCAAATCTGCTTCATGTTCCATTGCCCTACTCAGTCTACTCTGAGTAGTTAGAATTACAAGAATTATAACCCCAGCACTCAAGAGGCTGGAGCAGAAGGATTGCTGTTAGTTCAAGGCCAGTCTGGGCTACGCAGAGAGAGCCTGTCTAAAAAAAAAGGGGGGGGATTACAAAATTGGTTATGACATCTCTGTCCATCTAACTACTATTTCTTAGGGGGAAAATGGGGAGACATGGCTCTAGTTGTGGTTCCCAGAACTCAGAACTCATTTCTTGGGTCTTGAAATGGAAGGTATTGGTCATCTACTTTTTAAAATTCTTTTTATATATTTTGTTGTTACAGGATTCCACCACAGAGCTTGGACTTGTGTGATCCTCTTGCTTTCAGCTTCCCCAGTGCTGGTATTAGAGGCCTATACCCCTATGCCCAGAGTCTGGCCCACTCCACCCACATCGGGGCTGGAGCAGCTCACGGTTGGGAATCAAACCACATGATCCCATAAGAGAACCTGTGCTGTAACATCTTCTAACTCAGTGATTTCCCAAATTTTCTGCTCAAGGAGATTATGTGACCACAGAGGAAAGGGAAAGGGATTAATGGTGTATAGTGTGCCTAAGGAGAGTCACCTAAGGAGAAAACATTCTCTCAAGCTTTCACAGAGAGCAAACTGGTCAAGCAATGGCCATGACTCATCCAGATGGCTGACACTGACAACAGTCCTACAAAGCACTGTACATGGTTTCAAAGTAAATACTGAGGGGATTTGACTGATCTTGGGAGATACAAAAGTTACACATTTTGGGGCCTGGCGGGATGGCTCAGTGGTCTAAAGTGCCTGCCTAGGAAACCTTGGGCGGCTTCAGGGAACGCGGTTCGATCCCTGGCACCACATGCTGCGCCAGCCCTGCCCTCGGGGCGGGCTGAGCCAGCCATAAAAATGAGTGAATAAACAAACAAAGGTTCTGAAACAAGAAAAAAGTAAAAAATAAATAAATAAATAAATAAAAGTTACACATTTTGTTATACAGGTCTTGCTTTAACTTGCCCTTAACCACTCAGCAGAAAAGTTTTACCACAAGGCATAAAACATAAAGCTATATCAGTATGCTTAGCTGTAAAAGGCTTAAGTCAGCAACTTCCAACACTGCCAGTTCTGCCAATAGCCTGCTATGATTATGGAATATTGGACTGTGTAGACAACTACTTTCTCTTAGTTCAATGAGAAGAAATTTTTTTTGAAGAAACTTTCTGTACCAGCTATGATTAGAAAAATTATCATGTCCATATCCTGTGCTCTGTATAACTACTACAAGGACAGCAAATAGGCATTGTATCAGTTACTGAGAAAGTACTACTAATGTGTTTTGAAGCTGTCACATTGTTATTTCTTATTAAAAGTAATTTTAAAAAAAGAAACAAACAAATAACAACAAAAAAGCACGTGGTCCCTGAGCTTGCCTAAGCTTGCCTAAGCAGATACTTTAAACCACTGAGCTATCTTGTTGGTCCGCTGGTCATCTGCTTTTCTATTTGTACACGTTTCTTCCAACACCCAGAAACCTAACTGAGATCATCACTTTTTACAGGTATCCCTGACCCAAATGTTCCTTCTCTTCTCTGTGAGGGTCCCTGAATCATAATTTTATTTTCTAGGACATTTGATATTTTATTTTATTTGTATTGATGGCATGACCAACCCATAATTGGTCCCTTCACTGGCATTCTGGAATGCATCCTGAATGCATCATCTATTTTGAGTTCTCGTGATAAAGTCTCTGGCTATAAAGTATGTAGTTGGAGCATAACCCTCTCATTAATAGAGATATTACTCTCCTTCCCTAACAAAACCCTTGTTGGATGAACGCCAAGGTGGTCTAGCCTTATACGGATATTTGCATGTTTTCTTCAGAGTAGTTCTAGAGCTTTCCTTTTCAAACTCAGCTATGGCCTTATGTAGACAGTAACCTGCCCTGACATTCTTAGATAAGGTGATGGTAAGTAGGTATATGGGAAAGCCAGTTAAAAACATTTAATTCCTAAGATGGCTATTATTAGTCAAGCTACTACAATGGTAAAAGTATGTATTGCAAAGAATTAGTTTAAATAAAGAACAGAAATTGTGTCTCATATATATATATAATTTTTTTAAAAAATTCTATTTATTTATTTATTTTTTCAATACCGGTGATTGAAACTCAGGGCCTTTCACTTGCCAGGCAAGCACTTATTCTACTGAGCTGTCTCACTGGGTTTCACATGTACATTTTGTATAAATACGTCAAAAGCTATGTTGTGAATATGGGCATCTGGGTAATATTAAGTGCTGTGAGGTTGCAGATGCAGTCCTGACTGTGGTTACCTGATCTGCTTACCTGGGTAGCTGTTTTACTGGAGAATGTCTGAATGACAGGCTTTGAGTGACAAAAGAGGATGCTCTGGGGGCCATTCCAGGGCACCGCCGAAGCTACAGTATGCCTGGGACAGGCCATGCTCACCCTGATTGGCAAACTTGGCCTGGCAGAGATTTGGTTGCTGAAGAATTAATGATATATTGTATCCGTGTGCAGAGATGGGTTTTGAACTAATTAGGTGGCAGCCGTTGCCTTCAGACAACTATCATGGCAAATTGCAACGAAGTGGGAGTAAAATCATTGCAAAACTATGGGCCAAGATCCCTGAAAGAGCAGAAGAGCATAGGGTTTCTACCTTTCCTGGGGCCTGGAGGGGGCACTGGTGTGGATTAGGATGAGTACAAACTTGGAGCCACACTAAAATAAAATCTTGCTCCTTGTCTGTGGTACAAATCTGGCGCCGCATCCGGCAGTAAACTCGCATTTAATTCTCGTAGCCTCAGCAACGCTAGGAAAGCAAGGCGAGCAGACCCGAATGCAATGGAAGCGGTGCAGCGGCAGCTCAGACCAGGCCACCGAGTGGGCTGCAGAACTCGGCTTTCCGACTCCCTTCCTCCCGCCTCCAGCTCCCAGGCGCTCCGATCCAGCACGGTCCGCATTAAGAACCTGAAACTCGACACCTCGCTCCTCCTCGGCTGGGCGCGGAGCAGCCCAGGGAGCCGGGCCGCGGCAGAGCCCTGCGGGAAGCTGCCTTTGTTGTGTTTCCAGGAGGCCGCTCCGCTCATTAGGCGGCACCCACCCACGGCCGGGATCGCTGACTGCTGCACGCCTTCCGGGGGCTGGCTCTTCCTTCCCTTTCTCTCTTGCCGTTCAGCTCAGCAAAGGTGCTTTGAAGCTTTTCTTCACCGCCAGACTTCCCCAGTCTGGTAGATCAGATGAGCAAGTCTCACTCAAGTGCGTGGCAGGAAATACACCAGGCTGGGCTCGAGGGAAGTCTGTTTAAAAAAAAAAAACTGCCTTAATGTGGGTATTGTTCAGAGGACTGCAGGTCCACCCCAAGACAATGTGTTTGCATGGCCCAAGGTGACCCTTGGAGGTTGGGTCTTTGTAAGCAGAAGGCAGCGTGGCTGCTGTAGTCTGAGCGCCACCGTTGGGCTCCACCGGTCTCCGTGATGCGCTGCGTGCGGCATGCCTGCCCTCCTTCAGGTGAAAGCGACCCAGCCTCTTGCTTTTTAGTCTGGAGGAGACCTAGAGCAGCAGCGGTCGTTCCCAGATGTACCTAAAGGTCCACTTATGTCACATTTGTTTTCAGAGGGGTCCTTGAGGCACTGCACTGCAGCTGTCTGGGGTCTCTGGCTTCTTTCCGCTAGGGCTGCGTGTTTGGACGAAGTTGAAAGCTTCCTGAGTCTCCATGTGGTGTTGAAACAGAAGCTTTGATGCTTCAAAGTGCTGGCTGCAGAGGAAACGCGGGGCTCACAGCTCATCAGCTGATGTATGGAACTTAGGACATCCGGGCCCTTTTCCCTTCAGAGCAGACTGGCCACGGCTTGCTTAGATTTTGTGATTGCAAGGGACACATGAAATATGCTACAAAGAGAACACGAGACAGCAGAGGGCTGAACCTGTACATAACCTGGGTGGCTTAAAGCTTGAGGAATTCACTGCCTTGCCTTTTGGGAGGCTGGAAAGCCAAGCCCAAGGTGTCGGGCCACTTGCTCCCCTGCACACAACATGGGGGTGTCTCCTCTTCATCTTCCGGCTGCTGTGTGTTTGCTGGCAGCCTTGAGCCTTCTAAGAGTTGTGAATGCACTGTTCCCGTGCTCCACCTCCACGGTCTTTCCTCTCCGTGGGCCGTGATAACGCCTTCCATTGCATGTGTCTTCGGGTCCAAGTCTCTGTTTTTATCAGGACATCAGTCACTGCTCACGCTGGGTAAGGGTGCCCTCTAATGACCCAGTTTTCACTTAATTACTCTCATGAAGGCTATATTCCAAGCAGGCCAAATTCTAAGTATTGAGGCTAGGATCTCGAATGTTTTCCTTGTTTTCTCTTGGAGGACCCAACTGACCCCCACAAAAACTGGCTAACGTTATCTCTGAGGCCTGTTTCTGAGCCATCCTTGTGTTGCCCAAGCTGAGATTGAATACTCTGCCCTTGAATTTGGTGGGACGTTGCCTATTGTGTTGCCTCTTAATTCAGAACAAGAGGAAAACTTTTTGAAGCCAACAGCCCTCCTTGGAGTTCCTAGCGGTTATCGATGCCCTGTGGAGGCGAGGGAGCACCAGGAAATCCTCAGTGAACACGGATGATCAGGTTATAAATTGATTAAAGAAAATGTTTCAGTCCTTGTGATTTGCAAAATGTACAGCATTGCCAGAGATAGTTCGTGCAACACAAAGAAACAACCTTTAGGTTTATTATAGAGATCATTTGATCTAAATATGACTGAGTAGCTGCATTTAGTTTGGTCAGGACGATCCGAAACAGGTCAGAATCAAATGTGAGAAGAGAGAGTGTGAGTGGGTGATGCGGAGGCCAACAGAGTCCAGTGTCTCAGTCCAAGCAGGCGCCTCTATGCCTGCCTCAGCGTGGGCTCCCTAGGACCCAGTGCATGGCAAGCTGCTTACTATCTGATGGGCTTTCCAGTGAGCTTGGAAAGAAAGACAGTGCTTGAGATCTGTGAACATGGTAAATGCAGTGAGAAATAATTCTTGGGGTAAGCGCTTAAGATTTTCACAAAAGCTGTTACCTACATCACACATTGTAAACACCGTGAACTGGCAAACTGGTCCTGTTAACAAAACAAAGAAAGAGATAACTTCATTGGAAGGAGAATATTCAACTTCAGTGAGTTCAGATGCAAATGTCTCTTTCCTCTGATAAATAAAGCCAGATGCATAAAAGGAAAACTACTTTATATTTTTTTTAAAAAAAGAAATTATGATTCATCTCAACCTTTCGGTTTTTGGTTTTTTTTTTTTTTTTTCCACGATGCAGCGCTTGTCTCTATAGAGTTACCTGGCAAGCCGATCCTTGGAGGGAGTTTGGATGCAAACCAAAATAGCAGAAGCGCAGAGTTAAGGAAGTTGAGTCGGCTTCAGCATTCCCTGGAGAGGTCGACTGAGAAAACAGAACTGGAGCCTCTGTTCTATTATCTGCGTGCGTTTCAGGGCAGAGCAGCAGAAGTCATCTGAGCATTCCTAATTGTAGAATGTACTTTCAGGGGAGGGGCAAAAGCCGGTGATGAAGCTGTACTTGGACAGCCATCTGTATCACATTATGAATTTTAGGGAGCACATTTGGGGGGAGAAGGAGACAGAACTGATCAGGACCACGGAGTTGCTTAGGAAACCCCAGCCCCACCCCCACCGCAGACATCCTAAAGCTGCCAGCGAGTTGAGCCATACTACCAGCATGTATTGGAAGCAGAAAGGCACACTTATAGACGAGCCATGACGGAGAAGCATGCACTTTCTCTTTGGAGCACTAGTTCTAAAGGAAAGGAAATACTTAGATTTTTAAGCAAGCTTTCTGAATTCTCTGGTAGAGATGAGTCTGGTCACCTGATCCATGTGTCCACATGTAGATACTGACTCATACCCTTTCCTCTGCAGCGTGTTAAGTGCTGTGGGGCTATGCAAAGCACGTGCGGGTAGGAAAGTATGCGGCTCTGTCCCTGCTGCCAAGATGTTTATGGTTTCCTTTGCACCGCCGAGTGTAATAGAAAGAAACAACTGGAGGATAACATGGAAAAGGAAACTGTGTGATAAGTTATGAGGGGGTAATAAATGTTTTCACTGTCTATGAAAGGAGAGTTTTAGGGATAGTAATATTCAAGAAAATGATAGAAAATATGAGACTTCAAGAGGATATTGGGATCTAAATTGGCAGACAGGAAGGGTAGACCAGAAACGGAGTGTATGTGACTCCTCAAAATTCTCTTTCTTGTGTGTGGCACGCGTTGTTCACCAGTTGCCCTACAGCAGATTTTTCTTTCCTTAGAAGACTGTTCCCACTTGCCTTCTCCGTGTGCATTTCAACATTTGCCTCTGTTCCGCACCGGATCCAGACTCCTCTCTAGTACAGATCAGGCTGTGCTTTGCTCTGTTCCTCCTGGACCTGCCGCAGAGCAGGTGCACCATAGCAACCAGAGAGGTGCACTGCGGCATCTTGCTTCAGGAAAGAACTAACTTCCTCTTCAGCCTTCAGGACTATAGTAGGCAGAGAGGCTTCAGCCGCAGGGTCACAGGGATCTGCTGCTGCCCCTCTGCACAAGGCCCTGCTCCTTAGGCCACCCCAGCCACTGGCTGAGTGCGGGTGAGCGTTTCTGCCTTGAGCACCTCGTGCCTAGTAAGTTTTCACTGGAGCGTCCATCCTGTGAGCTTACTGTCCAGCCAGGCCCCTGTTCTTTCATTCTGCAAACATTCTGAACACAGATAAAGGTGTGGGCTCTGAGGTGTTGGGAACTCAAAGACAAATAACACTAATGTTCGTCTTCGAGACAGATGCTTCCGCACGCACGTGGAACCCAAGACTAAGCAACATGTGCGAAGCAGTCTTTCAAGAGACCAGATCAGCTGCAAATCAAATAAAAGTGCTCTCATTCCAAAGTATGAAACAATTTTATGTCCCTTTTTTGTTGATCTGTAACATATGTGAGAAACTCCATGCAGCTAAATATACTAGCATCCACTGCACTTCTGTGGTTCAGTATTCCAGGCGGGAGTTCTTCAGAACCAGTGTGTGCTTCATTGAATATCATGTTAAATATATTAAAATATGTTTATTACTAGGGTCTGGGAGCGTGTTTTCAGCGCTGAGGTAGACTGTGTGTTTACAAGAGCAGGTGGGGTAGGTAACATTTTCCAAATTTGTGTGGCTTGGGCACTATTTCACTCACACCTCGGAGGAATGCTGTTCTATCCAGCTGAATTAAATGGCGAGGCACTATTAAGTCTACACAACACCCATTCAGCACTTGCTGTGGGCTCTTTCCCTCAATTGCTGAGGAACCTCCTGACTGATCTCCTTTAGATGAAGAATCTAAATCTAAATCTATGAAACAGAGACACAGAGGACTAAATCATTTTCCTAAGCTACAGGGCGAGGCACCACGGCCCGTGACACTGCCTTGCAGTTTCCTATGTCCTGGGGGCTTCGATGTGTTGAGACCTATGACTTTGGCCCTTAATTCACTAAGGGTACGCAGAAGCACATGTGAGGAAACTGCTGTCCTCACCCACAGGGCCCCTGGGTTCTGTGCACTTTGACGAGACCTCTGTAAAAGGCCCTGAAACAAAGCTTATTTGGCAGGTGCTTAGCAGAGGGGTGAGCAGGCCAGGCATTGCTAGGCTGTCCCACAGCCTGGCCAAGAGGGTTCTCTGGTGGATGGTGTATCTAGGGATGATTCTTTCTCTTCCCTGGTGATCCTCTGCCTTCTTTCAAAATCCGAGCACCTTGTCTCCTATACTCCAGTCACATGGAAAGTTGGCAGCTGACAGACACTGTAGGAGATCAGGCTTTGGGATCAGGCCCCAGGATCTAGAGCTGCCCTGTATCACTGCCAGTTGTTCACGTTGCTCAATCCTCTGAAGTCCCAGTTTTCTCTTGACTGATTAACCTGACGCTATAAAAAATATCTACATCCTAAGGTCACTGGCGTAACTCGAGAAAATATGTGACGTACTTACTCCCTAGCAGGTACTTTATAAATGGTGAGGACTCTAAGGCCTTGTCTCCTCATCTGTTTTTGAAATCCAGTAGTGACCTCTGAGCCTGAGTGGTCTGCCCGAAGTGCAAGTGAAAATATTGAATTTCAGGCACAAGGCAATGAGCAGGAAAAAGAAGAAGTATCTTGCAAGAGGGGTGGGAGCTTATAGACCGTCCCTCAGGGTCCCCTTAAACGTCCAATTACCCTGTGGAACTCTTGTCTGCAGAAGTGACCTCAGCTTTGCATTGCTTTGGGAAGACTACAGCTGCCCTGGTTCCAGGTCATCTTCTTATGCTGAGTGGCTTTTGGCAATGGGGCTGCATTTTTTCTTGTCACTTCAATACCTGGCTGGGTACCTTGAGTCTTTTCCAGCAATTGAGCATTGGTTTCTACAGGCAGGAGAAGGATGACTGCACTGTGTGGTGGAAATGAAAGGCAAACATTTTTGCTGTCCTCTCCAGCTCTGCCTGGCGGGTTGGCTTGTGGCCCTTGCTCAGGAACCAGCCGTGTTGTCATGGTCACGTGACCCAAGGGCATGGACATGGCGACTACTATAATTGGACGCTTATCTCTGAGACAGCGAATAAATGAAGTCGCTATCTAATTTATTTGGATGGCTCTCAAAAAGCAGCATCTCATGTACTGATTTGATTTCCAGGAATGAGAGAGTAACTACAGAGACTCTGTGAAGAGATGGCTTCAGTGCGCAGTGAAGCTGCCTTTTCTCCAGCCATGGTAACTAATAGCTGAAGATCTAAGATAAAAATAACGTATTTAGTAATTAATATTTTAATTTACTAAGAAGGGAGCTAAATAGTGACTAGACTTCTCTTCCCCTTGATAATAACGAACCGAGGCAATTTCAAACAAAGAAGAGCAGGCAGGAATTTAATACCTTTGATTAAGAACATGTTTCCACAGTGGCTATTATGTTCCCATTTAAACAGCAAAACAAAACTCATGCTTATTTTATTTTGGAACTGCAGGGGGTCTTATGGCATCAAAAGAAGAGCAGAAAATGTTTAAGGATAATTAAAGGCAATTTGCCTCCTCAGCCCTTTTTGTCCTCTGTTCCCCTCTTCCCCTCCTGCTCCCCACAATATTTGCTAATTGCCACTCCAGTGACCTGAGGATTTTTTTTCCTGAAGTAACTTGCCTATTTGGCTGTTGTTCACACTTATAATTGACTGCATAAATCAATGGATTTCCATTAGTTCATTTAAAGAAAGAAAGAAAAAAAGAAACAGAAAGTAAGTTACTTCTTATCTGCCAGCTAGATAGGTAGCAGGAGAGCCAGAGGCAAGAAACGAACGAAACTGAACTCGGGTGAGGCTGCTCAGGAGGCGCTTGATGCTCTCGAATTCACTTCATCTCCAAAAGGCTGCCTGCCACAAGGGCCTGGGGATAGTAGCATGGGCAGGAACAGCTTGCCGTGTGTCCCCTGCCTAGGAGGAGCTCACAACTGTAAGCCCTGCTTTCTGTTTTATTACTTTTCCTTATGCTTTCTCTACTTACATTAAAACTTTCCATTGAAAGTTTCCCCTTTCCTTTAATTTGCATACCCCTGGCATGCATTTGGGCTCAGAACATTTAGGTTGCCAAAGTGAACTTGGCAACCGGCAGGAAAAGCATTATGAGAGGTCATTCCTTCCAGCTTCCTCTGGGGACTGAGAGAACTCTGTCACCTCTGGGAAATGTCTAGGTAAGGACTTAAAATAACAGAACCCACGGTAGGAGCAGAGCCCTTGGAATGCCAAGATTTTCAACATTACATTTTCAACTCTGATAATTGATGAGAGGGGGCCTGGCCTCCACAGAGAAAGTGGGTTCTAAACAAGGGACTTGACCTAGAAACCTTGGACCTCAAAAGTTTATACAGGTTTTCTTCAACTCAGGTAAATAGTGTGGAGCAAGGTGTGGCTCGCTGAGCAAATGGAGGGGAAAACGCTGCTAAATTAAATCAAAGATGGGGGCCTGGCAGGATGGCTCAGTGGTCTAAAGCACCTGTTTAGGAAAGCCTGGGCAGCTGCAGGGACTGCGGTTCGATCCCTGGCACCACATGCTGTGCCAGCCCTGCCCGTAGGGCAGGCTGAGCTGGCCATAAAAATAAATAAACAAACAAAAGTTCTGAAATAAGAAAAAATAAATTAAAATAAATTAAATCAAAGATAGAGGTGTGTGTGGGCCCAGCGGGATGGCTCAGTGGTCTAAAGCCCCTGCTTGGGCAAGCTTGGGCGGCTTCAGGGACTGCGGTTCGATCCCCGGCACCACATGCTGCGCCAGCCCTGACCTTGGGGTGGACTGAGACGGCCATAAAAATGAGTGAATAAACAAAGGTTCTGAAACAAGAATAAAAATAATAAATAAAAAAAATTAAAAAAAAAAGATAGAGGTGTGTGTTATGGGAGTGGGACTTCACAATAGCTCTTCCATTTAAAATGGGGTAATTTTGCTGGTTGGGAGGACACAAGAAAGGAGAAAGGGCCCAAAGAATGATTATTGCACATTAATTGTTTGCTGGGCAGCAGAAATACAAATGAAGAAGAAGAAGAAGAAGAAGAAGAAGAAGAAGAAGAAGAAGAAGAAGAAGAAGAAGAAGAAGAAGAAGAAGAAGAAGAAGAAGAAAACTCAATGGAATATTACGCCTCAGAGAAGGCCAACATTTGATTGGCTCTCCTTTTGTCAGACTCACCACCATCCCTAGCACCCAGCACACAAGCTCCCTGTCATCCACCTGCACCCAGAGTTTGGAATTTTGGTTCTTCTTTTCTTCCCTGTTGTCTTGGTTACTTTTCTCTTGTTGTTGAGACAAAAATACCTGATTCCCAGAATTAAGAAGGCTTACTTAGCTCACAGTTCGTGGAGGTTTCGGTCCATACTCGGCCGGCTCCAAGGCACGAGGCACCAGGCAGAGGGCTACAGTTCATGGCCATGGCAAAGAGCAAGACAGCAAGAGCAAAGGAGGAAAAGGAGCAGAGCAAGCAGCCCCTTCTCTTTTCTTGTATCGTATTCTTGTATCATATGCAGGCTGCTGGCCTCTGGGTAGCCATAATCCCAGCATGGGACCATACATCAATCAGAAACTCCAGGACTCACCTGTGTCTGCATGAGGCTTTGGGAGACACCTAGACACAAAGTGGGCCTTTTCTGCCACTCTTCCTCCTGTCCGTCCTGTCCCTCAGCCCTGTCTTCCGGATACTTTCCGACCTGCTTGTTTCTTTCCCAGTGCTTCTCCTCTTTGCTCAGTACCATCCAACCAGATCACCAACCCCTTGCCTCTCTAACCCTTCAGGCTCCTACATGGCCTGGCCTGACAAATAGCACCCTCAGCCAGCACCTTTCCCCTGGGTCCCTCCAAACTCTTTTGCATTTAATTTCTGCTAATCTGTCAGGTGACTGATTCAATGTTTCCTACTCTGCTCTAAGACATATAATATATTTTTAATAGAACACACAACCCTAACTGAAAGCCAGGCATTTAATTCCTGCTTTAATATCCATCATCTTTCTGTAGATCTTAAGAGTCCCAAGAACAGAGGCTATAATTATCGTGTTTAACACTGTATAGTAGTTCTAAGCTATAACAAGTCCTTGAAAAATAATTATATAAATGAATGCGTGATTAATTCTGGGATTTCATAAATGGGACCAATGCTTGCCTGCTGGAGACCACTGAAGTGGTATCCACGCCTCAGTAGCGAGACTGAACAGGATTCTGCGTGCTCCAAGCGGAGGACCTGGGATGTTGAACACAAGTGCAGGGGTAAGGAGAGCCAGAGACCCAGGAAGTAAGCAGTGATGACTAGGATTTAGGCAGAGAGCAAGAGCAAAATGTGCATGGGGGAAAAAAGAAACTCAGAAGAAAAATGTTCATGGAACCAGTACACATGGGTAACAGAAAGGGAGTGGTAGGCATCAGGATGTTTTTAGCTGAAGTTTTTTTTTTTTTTTTTTTTTTTTTACTATTACTTCATAATTACCTGCTTTCTGGTTTGTTGAAGCAGTGAGTCTTGCCATAACACTTGCCACTGTCATGTCTGTCAAAGAGACTGGCCATAAAAACTCCAGCTCCCATTTATGTGAAGGGCACTCTTGATGAAGATGACTACTTTTGCCGTTTTCATCCACTTTGTAGTGTCTCAGAGCAGCCAACTTAACCTTCTTTCTCTTACTCTTATTGTTCTTGGGAGCGGCACAAGACTTCTTCCTTTACTTAGCACCAACACGGAGTTTCAGCACAAGCGGAAGGGTAGACTCCTTTTGAGTGTTGTAGCTGGACAAGGCAGGTCCGTCTTCCAGGTGCTCACCGGCAAAGATCAGCCTTTCCTGACCAGGAGGAATTCCTTCCTTATCCTGGATCTTGGCCTTGACATTTTCTGTAGCGGCCGAGGGTTCAGCCTTGAGTGCGATGGTCTTCCCCAGAAGGGTTTTCACAAAAATCCGCATTTTGGCAGTGGCTTCACCACAGATGGCGGATCCAAAAGCCCTGATCATTTTCATGAACATTATTAAAAGTCCATAGTATGAAATATTCTGTTCATGGCAACTGGATCTGCTAGTCAGTAACTATTCACCTCTGACAAAGACTGGTTGGGGCTGGTGTATCAAGTGTTATGCACACATGCAGAGCCTTGTCCCATATTCTTTTGGGGTTCACTGATGTCTGGTATTCTTTGGGATACTTGCTCTGAGTGTAATCTTTTACTTATTCACTTCTTTGACTAGTTTAAGAGCTTATTTTCCTTTTGCCCCCTGTGCCTAAGGATTGAACCCAGTGCCTCATTTATATTAAACAAAGTTCTTTACTGTTGAGCTACATTACAGGCTTTCAAAGTTTTTTGAATTTTTTTTATTATGTGACAGCATCACCCTAAATTGCCCAGGCTAACCTCTAACTTGCAATCCTTCTGCCTCAGCCTCCCAAGTGGAGGTCGTACAGGAATGGTCCACCATGCCCAGCTACAAGCCTTTTACTGAAAGCGATTTTCATATTTGTCTATAAAGTTCTGTGACTATCCCAATGCCTAGCATTATATGCTTGGAAAAATGCTTGGCAAATTTAACTGAATTCATTTTAGTTCTATGCTGCTTTGTTTTATCAAGAAAATAATTGCCATTAGTTGAAAATCGTTAAAAGCATCTCTATGCATCTGGTACTTAGCAGAATAGTCTCTGTAGGTAGATTGATCACAGCATAGCTACAGCTGTTCAGATTTCCCTCTGTGTGTGTTTCCTACAATGTGGTTTTACAACATCTATCCTCTAAAGATGGAATCTCTTTACCCACTCTTTAACTCTTGGCTGACCTTAGACTGTAGTGTGGTAGCACATCTATGGACATGTGCTACATAAGATTTTATTTATTTATTTATTTATTTATTCATCTCAATCACTAAAAACTCTAGAAGGTTGGCCATCACCATAGCTTATAGAATGGTTCAGAACCAATAGCATGCCAGGGCTACACACAGACCTTTGCGATTCCACTCCATTGCTTTGTGAGCAAGCGTGTCTGCACAGCCATTCTGCCTGAGGTGATTCTAGACCAACCAGTTCCCAGCTGACCTGGCAAGTGCCATCCTGCACGGGTTGGGCCCAGCTGAGAACTGTACTGCCTGGTTGTGCCCACTTTACCTTGCTGACCCACAGTATTCTAATCTAAATACATGCTGTGGGAAGCCATTGGCCTTGGGGATTTTTATGTAGCAAAAATTAACTGCCACTGACACATAGCTCTTCACTTATTAAGAAGATGGTAGGATATGTTTCCAAGAAGGAGGGTGGTAAGATCTGACCTAAGTAAAGATCAATCTTTGCAAAGGAGACTCAAGTGAAACCACCATCAGATAACCTGAGTGGATTGGAAAGTCAGAAAGAAAAATATTCTCTTTAGGAAACAAATAGTGGTTAATAAATAAGAGTCCAGGAGAAATCTTGTGAAAAGCATGAACTTCCTCCAAACTGGAGGCGATTTCAGAGGGCAAATGAACCCTAAAGGAGAGATGGCTTGATATACAACAAAGGAAGCCGGCTGCCATATGCAATAGGCGGAGCCTGCATGCGTGAGTGATCAATTGCATTCCGACGGAACCTGAGGAGAGTAAGCAGTATAAGCAAACAAGTGTAAACCATGTGATAGGAAGACTTACTTTAAGAACAAAGAGTCAAAGAGGTCATTAATGTATAAAGTGTGGAATTTGCTTTCTTCTACCACTCCTTTTTCATTTTAAGAAAGTCAACAAGTCTCAGGTTCTTGAAGTGCAAACCCTGTTACTATGTAACTGTCACACAGACAATCAAGTCAGATAACAGACAGGATAGCCTTTAGCTTATGGTAGAAGACTAGAACAATGAGCCTTCTTACTTAAGATTGGTATTAGAAACCATAACGAGGTCAGTTTTGATCATCAGCTCATGGATCATCCCATGGAAGATTTTTTTAAAGCACCCTAAGCTTCTATCACTTACGACAGTCCCCTCCCCCGATGTCCTCCTCCTCCCCTCCAGAGCAAACTTGCTTACTGCAGCCAGAGGCAAAGCTGGCTTTTCGCTGAGGTTGGAATGTTCGCTCACCCTGTGGATTGGAGCCATGAGGCAGAGTCACCTGCCGAATATTCCTGCTTTTCTGTCCCTGACCAGCTCTAGGCCATCGTAGAGTAAAGATGTGCTGGAGAACAGCTGTGCCCAGTGGCATTCCAACCCCCACCCTTCAGACGGGAGCTCTTCTCCATTCCTGCCTGTTTAGTCCTGGCATCCATTGCTTCAGGGGAGGCAGAACCCAGCTAAGAACAAAGGAGACAATGTTTGGGTTTGAATTCCAAAACCTACTCTTGAAACTAATTTCAGAGATAACCATAGAATAAAGCCAAAGTATTTGCTTTGCAATACCTCAGCTTATTGAGAGAGGAATCGGAAGCTTTCTTTAAATATTAACTTGTCCTTTAAAATATGAAAACGTTAAAGGACTGAAGGAAGAAAGGCTTACTATAGGCCACTGGACAGAGTTGTGATGATGTCCATGACACAAAGGTAATGCTCTGATCCGCTGCAAAGAAGGAAACTGTGGGAGAGCAGTGTGCGGGACAGAAAAATGCAAGGTCACTGAGCCTCGAACTGCAGCATGTTCCTGCCTGATTTGGGACGTTTGATTAGAGGGGGCCTGCATTTTCACGCCTCCTCTAGAACTTTGGTTGGTGATGAGTATATGAAAAGAGATACCTACAAAGGGCACAGAGGAGCGTTTCTTGAATATAAAATGATGAGGCCTGAGGCAGCCTCCCTCTGCTGCTCCCCAGCATCCATCCTTTGGATCTGGACAGCAGGTCTGAGTCACCTCTTCATTGCAGGGACACAGTACCTGATACCCACAACTTAAGGGAAGAATGACTGAATGTAGCTCCCAGAGCAGTCCACAGTCATCTGGTCTCAAGACGGAAGCACCATGGCAGAGGACTCAGTGGTGCAAAGCTGCTTAGCTCGTGCTAACAGGGCTGGAGAAGGACACGGGAGGGACCAGACTGAGTACCCATGGCCACCCTCCTGTTGCCACTGGACATTTCCTAATCTAATGAACCTGAAAAGGAATAGGGGTCACAAAGCAGATCTGGAAAAGTCCAGAAGCCCTGACTCCTGTTGTGTGAGATGGCATTTGAGAACTTTGAATCAGTATTTCATTCAGGATGCTGACATAGCTCCAACAGGTAGGTCGCGGTCAACAGGACAGCCTGGAGCAGGGCCAACAGAGAGGACGTAGGAGGCCGCTGGGAAATGGGAACGCAGCTCGGCCACCCTGAACGCAGCCGCTTCTGTCCCTGTGCTGAGATCAGACCATAGATTTGGATCCCAAACAATGCAGGCACTAACGCTGGTCAATACTTAGAAACCAAGCAAGCGCTGGGTATCCTTCCACTAAAGACAAGACAATTCGTTTGTCCCAGATGAGTAGGCAGGTGGTGTTGCGGGGAAAACCCTCAACCCAACTATCCCAATGACACTAGACTTCAAAAGGAGAACCCAAGTTAACTCAAAATAGCAAGATCTAATTTTTGCTTCTGCCACCTGTGAGAGTGAAGGCTCGCTGACTGTGCTGAGCCTAATTCCACATCTTAGTTTCGAAGCGTTGATCACACAATATGGATATCCAAAGGTCACACAATATCAATATCCAAAGGTTTGTATGCAGCATAAAGCAGTTGGTCCCTCTGATGTGGGTAACGCCCTTCTCCCCGGGCCTCATCTGATGTCACTATGCACTGCGCTGGGTGTGTGCAAGTCTGTCTTCTCCCTTGATTGGAACCTTTAAGGCGACAAGGACCCCATTCCTTCCTTTTCTGTATTTCTGGCTGCTGAGGCAGGGATCTGGCACATAGTTATCTTTTAAGCTAATGTCCGTCTCCTTAAGAAATGCATTTATTCCAATTTTAGAACTTTTGTTTATTTATTTATTTTTATGGCCAGCTCAGCCTGCCCTGAGGGCAGGGCTGGAGCAGCATGTGGTGCCGGGGATCGAACCGTGGTCCCTGCAGCTGCCCAAGCTTTCCTAAGCAGGCGCTTTAGACCACTAAGCCATCTTGCTGGGCCCCATATTCCAATTTTAGTATATGTGCGGCCGAAGAGAGCACAGACATGGGTTCACGATAATAAGTTGTTGAATTGTGAATACTTTATTCTTTAAAAAAGAACTATTAGGGATCAGGGAGATAGCTCTGTGGCACAAGTGCCTGCCTGGCAAGTGTAAGGCCATGAATTTGAACCCCAGTTCCTAAAAAAAAAAAAAAAGAAAAAGAAAGAAGAACTATTTGTAGGAGTCTAAGAAACATGATGATAATTAAACTGGGTGTCCTAATAACTTTTCTGTCCTTGCTGGGATAAATACCTGACACACAAGCTTAGGGGAAGAAATGTTTATTTAGCTCATAGTTATTGGAAGTTTCAAGATCCTGCCCCTGCTGGATAGGTTCTGGAGGAGGGGCTGGGGTGCTGACGTGTCCAGGATGACTATTCTGTACCTTTCAGAGATCACTGCTGTTTTTTTTTTTTTTTTTTTTTGGAGGGGGGAGCTCTGACAGCACTCAATTTAACAGTTTGTGCCTCTCTTGGCCCTGCCCTGGTCCTTTGGCCCTGCCCCTCGAGCTGCGCACTTGACAGCCCCATAATTTATATGAGGGTTTTGTGGGACAACTAGATACAAACCATAACACTGGGACATTAAATCAAATAACCATTTTGCTCGTGCTCGCAACTCCAGGGGCGGGGTCAAAGGACCAGGGCGGAGCTTGAGGGGGTGTGGCCAAGAGAGGCCTGAACCATTAAACCAACAGCACACTCTGTCAGAGGTCCCTGCTGCCCTACGCAGCGGCCTCTGGAAAGTATGGAGTGGATCATACTAGACACGGCGGCGTAGAGTCTTGAGCTCTTGCTACGTAATTCAGGCTACTTTAAATTATGAAACCTCCAGTAACCGTGAGCTAAATAAGCCTTTCTTTCTTTCTTTTTTTTTTTAAATAAGCCTTTTTTCCCCTAAGCTTGCACGTCGGATATTTGTCCCAGCAACGAGAGAAAAGAAACTAAGACAGAATTCAATGCTCCTGACAATCCTTATCCCCCGGTAAGAGCCCAAAATCTGAAGAGGGTAAGAAATATGTAAGATTCCAATCTTTTTTAGTAGACACCCCCAAATCTGAGACTGACTCTACTCTGTGCTGTGAACTTCCACATAGGGGTGTGATCAGAATATTTGCATTAGAGAACAGCAATAGTCTAATGTTCTATAAGTGTGTATACTTATACTTAGCCCTTGTTACCTGTGAGTTCCACATCTTCCGATGTAGCCAACAAGAGGCCAAAATTTTCTTAAATATTTTTCTTGTACTAAATATGTACAGATTCATTTGTTGCCATTATTCTCTGAATAATGCATATAATGATTACAATATATTAGGTATTACAAATATCATAGAGATGTTTTAAAGTATATAAGAGAATGCATGCAGGTTATGTGTGAATACAATGTCATGTTACATAAAGGCCTGGGGTGTCCACAGATTTGGGGACCTGTCTGAGGAAGGTCTTGGAGCTATTTCCCTGTAGATACCAAGAAATGTCTACAAGTAAACTTTGTTATTAGTGTGGCCTAGCATGTTACAACAATGCCAAGAATGTTTCCAGAAATGTGGAAGGATATTATTTATCATGTTTCTTTATAGAAATAACAAAAATACTACAAGGGTACCATTGTGTTGATTTGTTCCCGCTTTCATGCCCAAGAGGTCCTAGTGAGACCAGAGAGAGAGAGGGCAGGGCCTCTTGTAGCTGTATCTGGGTGAGTCCTGTCAGCAGCCTGGAATGGGCCCTCCCACTAAACTTTCTGTTTGAATAAGGTTTTGGGGACAAGGAAGAGGAAGCAAAGAATCCTGAGGGCAGCCCTGCTGAGCTTGGCTGCCTTCCTTCTCACATATGTACACATGCAGGGGGCTGGGGTATCTGGGGGGTGGGCCCTGGAAGCCTTCTTCGTCTGAAGGCAGAGGTCAGTATGGAGTGGCAGTCTCTATTGGGCTAAACTCAAGTCCGGTGCGTCATCCTGAAGGACCACCCGTGCATTCTGTGTAAGTCAGAGATGGATGGCCAAGGCCTGGGCATCCCCTTAACATGAAACTACAGGGGCCATAGGGACTCTTGCCATATTTTTTGTTGTGATCCAGAGAAACAAACCTAGCTCTTGAGATTTCCTCTAATACAAAAGAGAAAGATGGTTTTTAATACTTAGCTGTGACCTCCCCAGAGCTTTTCGGCCACCCTCTGCCAATAAATACCACTGTGACTGTGGTTTCCGATGCAGTTTGATTGTCTGTGCCTGTGTGACACTGGCGGATTCATATGCTGCATGTCACCTCTAGCCTTAGCAGAAGAAAGGATGTGGCCAGAGCCAAGCTTGTTCTCAGAGAACGACCTGAACCAGCCTTTGTTTTGCTTCTAATGTTCTTTGGTAATTTTTGTGGCTTCACTGTAGGAAAGTAGGGAACATCAAAGCTGGCATCATCAATGATCTGCTGCCAGAGATATGACCAGACAAGCCTCTTTTCACTGCCTCACAGGGAATGTACCCTCCCAGAAGGGGAGAGCAGCACTACACTGAGTGTCAGTCATGCTGCAGGAATGAAAATGTTGGTTTCTCTGGTTGTAATAATTTAGAGATTAAATTTTGGGCATGCAGCTGAGAGAAGGCTGTGACTTGTTCCCTAAATTGTACAATCCAGCCTCCATTTCTCGCCCTGTATTCATCTCATTTGGAAAACCACGTAAGCTGTCCAGTGCTCCATTGTGTAGAATTATGTCAGCGAGTTTCTGAGCCTGCAGATAAATCACATACCAAGACGCCCTTCATAAGCCGATTCCTCACCTGGCTACAAGCCCAAGAAGAAAAGACTGTGCTTTGTTCCATGTGATTGGGATCTTCCAAATTGGTCTTGGCCATTTTCTATTACTTAGGCCCTTCTACCTTGCCCTTAGCTGTAGGTGAAAAGCTGCCTGTGCCTGGCTCTCCAGCATCAGCGCCCTGAACCTTCATCACAGGGGATGCTCTCCAATCATTTTCAATTGTGAGAAGACTTGGGACCTGACATCTGGTCAACTGTAATACTCAGCACCACGACTGTCTTTTATTTCCCGGCCTCCTTGTCATATCCTACCTGTTGGGACATCACATATGTGGCTCGTAGAATCTCCAGCCTAGCGAAGGTATGGATCCACCAGTGATGATTCATTCGCACCTCCCTGGAATTCTGAGCTTATTGCTTTTCAGTTGATTTGTCTGAGGGTTAAGTGATTAACTGAATGACTTCTAGAGCTTGATTCTTGACTACAACACTCCTCTGGTTGTGGGGATGTGCATCCTCTTGACTTTGTTGGTGGACAGATGAACTATTACAATGTTACAAAAAAAAAAAAAAAATCCCTGCACAAAACTGTAATACACAGCCTGGATGAACAGGTTCAGACTGAAGGGCACTGTGTCTCTTCTCCCTTTGGTATCTCCCATGGCCATCGAGTACATCATGCTTGGTCATTCTCAGCAGGCAAATCAGCATCTACCTACCACAAAGACCCAGCTATTTCTTTTCTGGAACCTGTTTTCTTTTCATCTCACGCTATTCATTCTCCTCTGAGCAGAGGTAGTCAGGAGGAAAACAGACCTTGAGCCTCAGTTTGGGAAGCTCACTCTGGTCTGGGGCTCCTGAAAATGGAACCATCCCTATAGGTAGTTTGAAGGGCCCTTGGCACATTCTTGAGTTGAGCTTTTTACTGGGAAGTATTAGTTCTGTTCCTGTAGGCAAAAACTTCAGCGTACATCGTTTAGTATCATCTGTGTTTTGTTTTGCACGGGCCTATTTTACAGTATCTAAGTGGTCTCATGTGTAGATCTCCATATTTGTTTTCAGGGTCTTTGGTTGTTTCTGATGTCGCCAGCACAAGGCGCTCACCTATTCACCTAGGGAAGAACACGGGTTGCTCTGAGTGTCCCCTCCTTCTGGCCTAAGTCATGCTGCAATGAGCTTTGGCAAATGCACTTACCAGTTAGTTAACTTTTGAATTTCTCTTATAGAAAATAAAATTTATGAAACACATTTTAGTTTTTTTCTAATTCTTTTTAACCTGCAGAAAATCCTCTCCTCATTTAAGTAATGCTCCACAGTAGAAAAAAGAACATAGATAAGCCTTGCTCTTTGTACTTTACTGATCTGTTTTCCCTTCTCACTTAAATGTATAATTATTATACTTTTCTTTTGTGTTGACAGGATGACGTACACATTTGAGACTGTTTCTCAGTTGGCATTTTTTGGCCTGGTAAGAGTATCACTTCTACAGCTCAAAATATACAGTAACAAGTGCCAGTACAACCACAAACAAGAAACACCTGTCAAAGGTCATAGATAATATTGAAAAGAATTCCAGGAGTGACAGGATAAAATAGAATTGGTTAGAAAATCTTGAGAGAACCATCCATTAGCCATCCCATGGGTGGCTAATCTTTTGCTTCGATGTTGTTCTAGCCTCTAGAATGCAAATAGCATTAAGATGAAAATTAAAAAAAAATATAACTCTACTCATTAAAAAAAAATTCTGGAGAAGAATCTCTGAAACTGTGAGACCTGGTGACATCCAAAGCTTTCTTGTGAGCCAAGATGCAAGAAAAAGTGAGTTATGGAGCAAATAGCTTTGGAGTCCCTTCAATAACTCGGTCTCACAGTGCATGAGGACCACGGGACTGACTAGAGGGATCCTAGACCGCGCAGGGATCAGTGAAGGGGCCTTGTGTGAGAACTTGGCCCCAGAGAGGTGCTATGATTGGAAAATAATTAACTGAGCCCATCAGATCACATATGTGGGTCTCCGGGGATACACACACAGCAACAGAGTAGCAAGGGGACCTGCTTCAAAGAGGAAGAGCAAAGTGACTAAAACAGGACTGATGGGTTGATGCAACTTCTTGTAATGTCCTAAGGGAGATCCTATTCTTCTTTAGACTTCAGAATTTCAGCATTGAGACAATTAGCTGCATGATTTTGTTTCTAGCATATACATTTGTAAAAATGTAAATACCTGTATATATATATATATATATATATATATATATATATATTCCCCAAGCCATATATATATATATATATATATATATATATATATATATATATGTTCCCCAAGCCAATTGAAAGTGGCTGTGAGAACAAAATAGAATCCAATTCTAGTAATTTATTTTGTAAGTGTAAATAACCGGAGAAGTTATTCCACCAATGAAAATACACTGGTGCTCTGAGTGGCTATAAAGGGAATGAAATCTTAAGCTCTAAATGTGTCCATGTGTTAAAAATGGAAGGAATGATTCACAACTGATTTTTCTAACACAATAGCTATTGAACTCTGCACTTGGGACTATATAATATGCTCATGGAATGGGAGGCTATTTCCTAAAGTAAAAAAAAAAAAGCTCAGAACTTGTGGCAGTGCATACCCCCTGGCAGAAGAGCCCACCCGATGGCCCTGTTTTCATCATTCACTGTGACCTTCCTTCCTTGTGGTTTGGCTGGATGGAGTTTCTGACTAGGGGTCTGTAGAAACAGTCTGTCACTCCCATAGGAGCATACGTGCATCAGTCTTGAATTCTTTTTGCTCTATGCTTGCTGGTCTGAGATCTGGAGGACTGGAGGGGTGGTAGAGCCACAAAACAGAATCTGGAAGTGTCTATGGTCTGTTGCTGAGAAGTTAGCTGGAGAGCACCGTGATTTGCAGAGGGCTTTGTGAGTACATCATAAATTTTCATGTATAAAACAAGTAAGATTCTTAAGGGCTGGCCAAATAGCGCAGCAGATTAAAGCGCCTGTTTAGGCAGACTTAGGGGCCAGGGGTTGGGGGATCAATCCCTAGCATGAAGAGTAGGCCCTGCCGTTGAGGACTGCTGAGAGGGCAACTGAGTGGCGTGTGACTATAATCCTAGTGCTTAGGAGGCTGAAAACAGGAGGATCACTATGAATCCAATCTAAATAGTGAGACTCTGTAGATCCTGTACTAAATATGTTTTTTAAAACAGTAAGATTCTTGAGGTTCTTGTTACTGTGAGACTTACACATGGTGTAACTGGAATCTTGGGCAGTCCATTAAATCACTAAGAACTGCTCTTCCCAGCAAATCATTGAGTGAAGTAGAAATCTCTGAGACGCTTGAGGCTTAGATTTGTTATTTTAAAAATGGGGAACATGAACCCTACCTTACAGCAGTGGTATGAAAACTAAATGAGATAACTGCTTCAAAATGTAGGTTTCATTTTTATGCAAAAATGGTAAGCACAACAGATTAGAGGATTGCTATAGAAAAGAAAGTTTATTATTCACCCAAAAGCAGATGTGTCACAACACACAGGGTTACATGGGGTTGATTTGTGGCGCAGGAAGTAAGGGAAAATGATCACAAATCATTACTGTTGTTTCCATGGAAGAAATGGATGAAGTAAGGCCCACAGGCTTATGATTGCCTGGCTTGAAAAATTGCACTGAAGTGTTTGTGGGAACTGTGACCCACTATGGGGTACTGGCTCTGAGAAGATTGTGAATATGGGACCGTGGCTCGCCAACGAAGAGTTGGAATGTAGATTTTGGGTTCGTTGGCCTGCCAGCCATACTACTACTGTCCTCAGGAATTATCTAGCTCTGGGAGGAAGAGTACCTTATGAACTCCATAGGGAGTTCACCAGCAAGATTGTTTTATTTATTTATTTATTTATTTATTTATTTATTTATTTATTTATTTATTTGTGTTGTACAGGGTTTCACTATGCAGCTCAGACTCATAGGGATCTTCCTGTTTCCTGCCTCCCAAGTGCTGGGATTACAGGCATGTGCCACCCCACCTGGAGTCCATTGCTAGCTTAACACGCTGAGAGGCGAGGCTGGCGTGGTAGGCAGGGCCGGGAACCAAACCCTGGCCTCTGTGCTTCAGCTGAGCTATACCACTGACGCTCACTAGCAAGAATAAAAAGGCATAACGCACCAGGGTAGAGGAAGGGTTTATACATGAAAGTCCTGGTCAGAGTAGCCTCAGAGACTGCTTTGCACACCATTTGAAATGGAGCAAATCAGAAACCCAAGAGGCTGTTTAGGAGGCATTTATAGGGTACATTGTCAATGCATTCTTTATCCTGCAAAGAGCAAATGTGACTTTTATTATATCACCTCTCATTTTTTTTTTTTTTTTAAGTCAGAACAACTTTATTCCCTTTGGAGGGTGAAGTTAGAACTTCTGGAACTTCTTGGTGCCTGCAGCCTTGGTGATCTTAAGCATGTTGAAGAGCACTGTCTTGCTCAAGGGCCTGTGCTTGCCCACTGTGATGATGGTACTGATCTAGACATCCCTGAAGCAGGGGGACAGGTGCACCCCCATGTTCTTGTGGCACTTATCAAAGCAAATGTATTTGTGGATGCAGTGGAGATAGTCTCGGCAGATGACAATGGTCCTTTGCATCTCATCTTGGTCACCACGCCAGACAGGATCTGTTCCTGGATGGAGTCGTTACTGGTAAAGGGGCATTTCTTATCAATATAGGTACCCTCCATGACCTCCTTGGGGGTCTTGAAGCCCATATCAATGTTCTTGAGGTACTGAGAGAGCTTCTCCTTGCTACTTTCTCCCAGAAGGACCCTCTTCTTGCTTTGGAAGCTAGTCAGCTGCTTCTGGTAGGTGCTCTCTGAATATCTGCCATCTTCCCAGCCAGCTGGCAAAAGCTCACTTTGAAAATTCTAATGCATGCTTTTCTCCCTGTTTGGATCATTTCATCTTGCATAAGTATTAGAAAAAAGAATCCCATTCACTTTGCCACATCTGGACAAGTGGCATTGCTCTAGGAGAGTGTTCCAGATTCTGACCACCAGCCTGTCCTGTGGCCCTTTCCTCTCCGCTGTGTGGTAAGGCCCTCTGTGCACCTGTGTGGTACCTGTTTGCACCACTCATACCACGCTATTACGGGTTCAGTCTTACTTTTGTCTATCTGCCCTGGTAAATCAGGAAGCAACACGAAGGCAGAGACACTGTGTCACTCCTTGATTCAGGCGAACTTGCTTAACGTGAGCTCTCCCTGTGCCTATGGTTCTCTTCTGTAGCACTGACGAATTTTGCTAACAATTTATTCAGTGTTTGTCTTGTCTTCAGCAGTTGGCTCTAAACCAGTCTATCTTGCTTATTGCTATAATTCCAACACCCAGACATATGGTACATGCTCACTGCATGTTGGTTGGGTGATGATTGACAGACGGGAGCTGAACCTGTCTTGCTCTTTATGATACTGGTGCCTTTAAAACATCAGGACAACA